>JAKCWG010000180.1:0-100000 GCA_021464415.1 Lonicera japonica | reverse complement strand
TTCCTTTCATTGTAATAGTTTATTAAATCAATTGAATATAAACCCTTTCACAAAACCAAACACTTTGAATATAATATAAACCCTAATACTGGGGCTTGTCGAGGTAGATACCGAAGCAACAGTTTCTCAATCTCTGCAACTATCTGCATTAAAAGTTTTTTCTCCCGTTTCACAATACCCTTTTTCTTTTCTCCTATTGCATATACATTGCTTAACAGTTCCTTGATAGCAGGCAGAATCAAGAGTCAGACAGGCTCATCAAGAGGGCTAGAGTCCGGTCAATCCATAACCAAGTCGGCGGTGGCAATGGCATATATATGGTCCAATTGCATGATTCTTCCGTTACTCATTTATAGCTTATAAAGTTCGAGAAAGATAATATACTGATTTTTGGAGGAACTCTATCTATACTAATTATAAAAGTGTGAATGAGGGATGGATTTGAACTGTTGGAGCATTTGTGTATTTAAGAAAAAACCAAGATAAGATAATTTGATGTTTTCCCAAGTCTCACATAAGAGAGATATAAAACATTTTATATGTTTTTATAAGGGAGAATTTGATAAAGGGCTTGAATTCTTTTGAGCATTATACTTTTGTGCTATTGGGTGAGAATGTGGTTCTCCACACGCTCGCCGACTCAGTCCGGTCTCGAGCTGAGTATAATCTTTTTATACAAAATAAGTGATAACCACTTCCAAATTTCTTGAACGTTTTGCAGAATTTCCTTAATGTATTTTTTTCTCCTTTTATTAACAAATCAAAAAATAGTTTTTGGTAACTTATCAAAAAAAATTTTGCCTCCAGCGGTAAAAGGTTTGCCGATCCTGAGCGATTAAAAGAGTGTTATTGTCGAGCAATCGATAAAAGTGCAAATCGATTGTACAGAGAGTATCTGTGTTGTTTTATCATGGGGACGGCGTAGCACAATTAGAACTGCTAGCACAATTCCGGACAGAGCTGTAAAACGTCTTAAAGAGAACCACTTAGTCCGCGACTCAACCTCGTGTACTGTCTTTCCTTGTTTTATTTCAATTGATATGTACAAACAATGAACTTTTATAAATATTATAAAAATAAATCAAGTTGACTTATTTGCCTTTGACACCATGTATGATTTTGTTTTATTTTTCGTTAATGATAGGACGAGTGCAAGAAGTAAATTAACGTGTGCGGTTGGCTAGAGAAAGGCTGAATTTTCTTTCATTTAAGTTGATGACTTGGCACTTCTATTATTACCAAACCAACCGGAAATGTAGAAGAAATAACTCCCAATTTTCCTTATTCGTCTTTATGCACTCCGGTCGTTTTCAATGTTAAACGAGTCTTCGGAGAAAGTGCAAGGAAGAAATATGGAAAGGGCAGGTATTGGTCAGTTCTAGAAGAAGCTAGACTTTAATATCTTTGCTCTTTTTTGCTTGATGGTTCATCATAACGGAGTGTCTTGATCAATTTTCATGTATTTTAATCGCAGAAGGTACCAACCGTTGGCCACTAGAGATTTTATACCCGTTGGGACTCGATCTAAGAAGTTCGTGCACTTTTCAGTATTGATTAATTCCCCCTTGGCAGAAAGACTATAAAAGTGAAAAGAAGAAAAAAACGATAGTGATAAGAGTTTTCAGTGTTTGGCATCATGGTATGTAAAATGATAAATAAATATGTAGATTAGGGGAGAGCTTCTAATAAGTACTGTCTTTAATTTAAGAAAAGTAAGCAGTCTTTATTTTAAATAGGTAAACGGATGGATTTTTTTATAAAACTTGATAGTGATGATCGCTATAATAAATAGGCGTTCTTCAGAAAATTTCATTAAAAATTTCAATCTAATTGTTGGTATAATAAAAATGTTACATTTATGTTTATTTTCGTATATTGAAAATTTATATGATCATATTATAACTTGTGAATTGAATTTTTAATAAATTTTTATAGAGATGGTCGTTATAATAAATTGGCTAATTGATGAGTGTTCGCCCTTATCCATCTCTCTAATACGCAGCTCACCATAATGCAGGTTTGTCGTATTTTTCTTCATAATTAGTCTTCCTAGTGCCCGTCTCCTTTATTGAACCCCGGCCAAATCTACCAATACCTTATTAGAATTAAACAATAAAAAATACGTTAACTTTACCACATTTTTTTTTATTATGTTTTTAAAATAAAAGAAATGTCTAAATCTCTCCTTTTAACTATATACAACAAAAACTCTCTCGGATCTCAGTTGATGCTTTCCTAACTAGCTAGTCTAACTCACTTGCTCTTTTATCATATTTTTAATATATGCGCTAGTGTTTTAGTCAATGTCAGTCCTTGGCAATGACAGATCTAAAATATTGAATTTGTGCTTGGGGTGGGAGTGAGGGAGTACATTCTTTTTCTTTATTTTTTATTTTTTTTTGATTTCTTCTTTTTCTTTATTTGACATAAAACTAATGAACATAAAAACAAGCCAACTGAGAAAAACCTACGTTTGTTGCAAGTGGTTTTTTCCGTATTTTTATATTGGTAAATTACATTGTATGTAAGATTAATTAGATTTTGTATTTATATATTTAATCTCAAAATATTACAAATTTTACTTATAAAAATAATTTGAAAATGCCAATAAAATGTAACATGTTTACACATATATAACAAAATAATAACATAACAACTCAAAACTGCAAAAACTTAATGAGCATAATGTAAATTTTCAAAAACCTAGCCTGGTTCACTTCTATCCGCCACTGGTCTAGTTTAAAACACTGCTAGCATGACAGACTGTAAGTTTCAAAAAGACTTACGGCCCGTTTGCTTTGACAATTACTCTTAGGATTCTTCCACACAAATATGTTACCTATGCATAATTATAAAAGAGTACTTAGACATGTACTTAATATTTAATAGGTCCTTAAATTAATTGATCCGATCAGTGATTAATTAATTGTGCAATCCAGTTTTTTTTTTTTTCCTTATTCTTATGATAGATGGTTCTTGTTTCAAAATTGAATAACCAATTTTTATGTTCAGTTGTAGGTATAACCAATTACTAGCCCTAATTTGAGAACTGCAATTATAATCGAACTAAATTGAGAGACTTGTATATATACTAAAATTAGTTTTTATTCTTTTATTTTTAATTAAGTGTGTCTATTTAGCATCAAAATAATTTAGGCATTTTTTTAACAAAAAAGGAAAGGGCAATCGAGAACTAAACGTACTAAACCAATCCTATAATCAAGTGTTGGGTTTGTTCAATTTTATATCTGACTCAATTATGACTTTAAAACCAGATAATTAAATCATCAATCCAAACAACAGCTTCAAATAATCTAGGTCACCAAATGTAGTACTCCTTCGCAAGCGAGATTGCCATCGGACTTGTAGCGTGTTGGCCTCCTCATTATTTTCATCATAAAGAAATCTTGAGTTTCATCCATACGGACGTGATCATCGAGTCCGTTGTTGTGTCCACTCAAATAAACGCGGTTATTGAATCATTATTGTGGCCACAAGAAAATACTGTCACTACCACTTGGTCTAAGGTGTAATTAAAGAACAAAAACACGTGCCAAATAGGCATACAAATTAATTTTCTAAAAGTGGACACAAAACTAATATTAAATATGAATTTTGGTTAATAAATCCTGATGGGTGTTTTTAAAATGACAATTAACTAAAAGGTTCATAATTAAAAAAGAAGTAATTTTGTTTTCAATTTTTTTTTTAAAAGTGGTTTTAATCATTGTTGTAAGAGAAAAAATAAAGAACTTTTTAAGAGCTTGGTCCTAGAGAATTAATAAAAATTTTAGTGTCAAATGTAAATAGTATAACGTAATCATCGCAACATCCACATACTTCTAAACCTACCGCGCTAAATGTGAGGCTGAAAATTGTCCGTAACTTTCAAAAAAGTTACGCGGGTTATGCAGTCATTTTCCAATTTATTGTTAATAGAGAAGCAAACGTCGTGTGCTGATTTGCTATCCAAAATGGTTCATAGTTTGTTTGAGGAGACTCAGTTTTTCAAGTCTCCTCCTCTTGTTGTGAAGAGATGACCTCTCTCTCTCTCTCTCTCTCTCTCTCTCTCTCTCTCTCTCTCTCTCTCCGGTTTAGGCGTTTTGCTTAAACAGAGTCGGACATCCTCGCGGGTGAAAAGGCCTACTAAACAGAGCCACCGTCACCTGTTGTTCATCATCATGCTGCTGCTATCTTCTTCCAACGCAAAACTTTCTAATAAGGCCTTTGTGTACATCAATATCATCACCACTCTCTGTTTCATCATTCTTACCACTGATACCGAAGCTGTGCCCAATTACCTCCACCATGTTTGCCCCAACACAACTACTTACACTTCAAATTCCACTTACCAAACAAATCTCAATCTCCTTCTCTCCAACCTCTCTTCCAACGTTGACCCCTATTCCAATCTCATCAATAGCGGCAACGTATTTTCCACCTCCACTGCCGGTCGAAATCCCCCTAACATCGCTTACGGGCTTTACCTCTGCCGGGGCGACATCAGCTCCATGGATTGCCGCGACTGTATTGCAACTGCCGGGTCAGAAATAATGACCCGATGCCCCAACCAGAAATCGGCGGTGATTTGGTACGACTTGTGCATGTTACGCTACAATAATGTGTCCTTCTTCTCCACGGTTGATACTGACCCCGTGTTTGACATGTGGAATGCCTCAACTATGACGGATGAAACTCGGTTTCTGGAAGTGCTGGTAGAAACGATGGACAAATTAGCGATTAATGCTTCGATTGATAATCCAAGTGATCAATTCGTCAAGGGTTTTGCAACCCAACAAGTTGATTTTACAGGTTCCCTGACCGTTAATGGAATAGATATTATAAGTGTTCAGAAAATTTATGTATTAATGCAGTGTACACAGGATTTATCGACAGAGGACTGTAAGAGGTGCCTTCGAAATGCCACAAGTATTGTTCCAAAGTACGGCGCCGGAAAGCAAGGTGGCAGTCTTTTGACTCCAAGCTGTAATGTTCGATTCGAGATTTACCCATTTTAACGTGCTAATACCGAAGCTGTGCCCAATTACATCTACCATGATTGCCCCAACACAACTACTTACTCTCCAAATTCCACTTACCAAACAAATCTCAATCTCGTCCTCTCCACCCTCTCTTCCGAATCCACCAATAACGGAACCGTATTTCCCACCTCCACTGCCGGTCAAAATCCCCCCGACATTGCTTACGGCCTTTTCCTCTGCCGGGGTGACGTCATCAACTCCACAGATTGCAGCAACTGTGTTGCAACTGCCAAGACAGAAATAACCACCCGATGCCCCAACCAGAAATCGGCGGTGATTTGGTACGACGTCTGCATGTTGCGCTACAGTAATGCGTCCTTCTTCTCCACTGTTGTTAGTGACCCCATGATTTACATGATGAATACGGTGAACATCACAGACGAAGTAACTCAGTTCCAACAAGTGCTGGCAGAAACTATGAATGACTTAGCGAATAGAGCACTGGTTGATAATTTCAACGATCAGTTTGTTAAGGGTTTTGCCACCCAACAAGCTAATTTTACGAGTTTACAAAGACTTTATGGATTAGTGCAGTGTACACAGGATTTATCCGAGGAAGAATGTAATAGGTGCCTTAGAATTGCAATAAGTAATTTGCCAACGTGTTGTACTGGAAAGCAAGGCGGTAGGGTTTTGATTCCAAGTTGTAATGTACGATACGAGATTTATCCGTTTTACCGTGAACTTCCAGCAGCACCACCCCCGGTTCCTTCTTCTCCACCTCCAAGCTCTATAACAAGGCCTAGAAGAGGTAAAAAAATCACTAACTGCCCAAAATTATTTGAGCATAATTAATTAATGTAAGATTTAGTTACATGGGCGTGTTTATAATTTATTCATTTATTTGAATATATATATATATATATATATCTTTTTGCCAATTAAATGTGCGTTTATTTATGCAGGGGAAGGGAAAATGTCACCAACAACAATTATTATTATTGTTATTCCAATAGCTGTAGTAGTGTTGCTTTTTGCGATAGGGTATTGTTGTGTAGCCAGAAAAGCAAAGAAAAACTACGATTTCATAACGGATGAAACTGGTAATTGATCACAAGAAAACTTGGGTTCATCTTCGAATGCAAATGCCTTTTTTCTTGTGTGTGTGTCCCTAACTAGATTCTTATATATCTACTTTTTTTCTTCTTGTTTGGTTGTAGATGCGAATGAAATTACCGATGTGCAGTCGTTGCAATTTGATTTAAGCACAATTCAAGCTGCCACAAACAACTTCTCGAATGAAAACAATATAGGTCGAGGAGGATTTGGTATGGTCTACAAGGTAAGAAGATGGAAGCACCTTGATGTTGTAGAAACTAGTACATGTGAACCAAATTTGATCGGTTCAAAGAAATCAGAAAATCTTACACTTGGAAGTTGGATTTTGTTAACATATAAAAAGGTCGGTCTTATAAACTTTTTGTAAATCAATTTGCAGGGTACTCTTGCCAATGGTCAAGATATAGCAGTAAAAAGGCTATCAAAAAGCTCAAGACAAGGTGAATTAGAATTCAAGAATGAGGTGGTTTTAGTGGCCAAGCTTCAACATAGAAACCTTGTTAGGCTTTTGGGTTTTTGCCTCGAAGGAGGGGAGAAGATACTCGTATATGAATACGTCCCCAACAGAAGTCTTGATTACTTTCTCTTTGGTTAGCCCTTTTTAACTTACGTCTTTTCTCTTGTTATCGTTTTGAGTTTAGTTGCTAAACTACAAATGCATATATGTACATGAAGGCCGTTTGATAACAAATGGAAAAAGAAAATAAAAACAGTTAATTTTAATTATGAGAAGTTGGAAAATAAGTTGGGACATATGGTGAGATGTCTTTTTAGTTTGTGATTTTTTCCATGAAAAATTTTTCTTAGTGGTTGAGGAAGAAAAAATTTCTACAAAAATTATGAACGATGGATAACATCTACTCATAAAATGAGCATGAAATGGAGAGTATCTTATCACATGCCTCAACTTATTTTCCAACTTCTAACTAAATCAAGTGTTTTTAGTTTCATTTTCTATGTTGTTATCAAACGGAGCTGAAGTGATTAAGAATTTATAATCTCTTTGAATGTAATTGATGGATTAAAGTTGGATTTTTGCTATGATGAATGTAGACCCTGAGAAGCAATGGCAACTGGATTGGTCGAGACGGTACAAAATTATAGGAGGAATTGCTAGAGGGATGCTTTATCTTCATGAAGATTCTCGGCTAAGAATTATACATCGGGATCTCAAAGCTAGTAACATTTTGTTAGATGACAAAATGAATCCAAAAGTTTCAGATTTCGGCATGGCAAGGATTTTTGGCATGGATCAAACTCAAGGAAACACTAACAGAATTGTTGGAACCTAGTAAGCACCACTCTACAATAGTGTATCAATATATAACATATACAATTAGCTGATTGTAATATAAAAAACTATTTTAGAACCTGCTTGGTTTTTTAGCTTCTGATTGCTAAACAATGAAATTGAACTCTAAATGCGTAATATTGAACAGAAGTTCTAAAACTTATGTTTGCTTTTATTTGCGCTCCGAATGTTGAGTAAGCAATTTTTACCCTTATGACGTATATCCATGGGTAATGAATGCAAGGAATAATGACGCCATTTGAATTAAATTTCATTATAGTTAAATTAAACATTCAACATAAAACTTGCCTCTAATCTAATTCAACATTAAAAAGTAAGAAAATAAGCACAATTTCTACCATTAAATGGAAGTGCATTGAGAGGTAAAACAAACACCACATTAGTATCTTCAAACATTTTTTTTGGGTCTAGATTATTATAATTGATGTTGTTTCTTGCTTTAGTGGTTACATGTCTCCTGAGTATGCAATGCATGGACATTTTTCTGTGGGGTCAGACGTGTTCAGTTTTGGCGTCTTAATTCTAGAGATTATCAGTGGCAAAAAGAACAGTTGTTTTCATGCATCAGACTGCGGCGAGGACCTTCTCAACCATGTGAGTGTTAACCAAAATTGCGTGTTTTTAATTTTCCTAGTACTAGAATTAATAGATATCAATTAACACAAATTCAAATAATATTTATAATTGCAGGCATGGAAATTGTGGAAGGATGGGATGCCGTTAGAGTTGATGGATCCTACTCTAAGAGATAGTCATGCGAGAAACGAAGTGATGAGATGCATCCAAATGGGCTTATTGTGTGTTCAAAAAGATGTAGATGCGAGGCCTTCAATGGCCACAATAGTTCTAATGCTTGGCAGCTACACTGTATCGCTACCATTGCCTGAACAACCACCTTTCTTCTTTCGTAGTAGAATTAAAACACAAGCACCAAAAGGGATGGAATTGGATCAATCTATGGGCAAGTCAGCGATGGTATCTGTTGACGAAGCTTTGATTACTCAAATGCACCCTAGATAGTATGATGAAGCTTGGGAACTTTGGTTGTTGCATATACTATAAGATTAATTAATAAACTCAATCTCCGGCTTAATAGTGTGATACAGGCATACAAGTGGGGACATAATACTCAGTAAGCCTATCTAGTCATATATGTGCATACTTGGAAGGAAATTCTTCAAATATGTATTATGTCGTGAATCGGCTTTGGGTGGGAGATTCCAAGACACGCAAACCAGTGAATTATGTGGCAAATGAAAACAATTATCTCTATCTCTTCCAAAGGAAAGTAATTATAGGAACGGGATATTGAAAAATAGGGCTTCTTTAAAAAAGTTTTCTGCAAATGAATCAAAGAATAATATTTTTGTAAATTAAGGGCCTATATTTGACCAAACTCCAAATATATTGCAAAGTTAACTTTGCAGTATATTTTTAAACTGTATTTTTTTTTATGAAATCATGCAAAATTAAGTTTGCACTACATGCTTTTTAGTATATGCTTATAAATAAGTGTTTAATTGACAATGCTTTAGAATAATTTTAACAAATTATATATTTAAAACAAATTTATTAATAAAATGTACATACTAATTTTTTTAGAAGTGATGCAAAGTTAAGTTCGCGCTACTTATTTTCTGAAAGATTACTATGTATTTGTGTTTATTTGACACGTTTTAAAGTTTTATGAATGAAAAATAATAATACGCTTATTAAAAAATATAAGCACATCATGCAAAACAAATTTGCATTAAATTTTTTTATTGCAAAGTTAAGTTTGCACAAAACACAATTTTGTGCGAAGTTAAGCTTGCATTCGATGAAAGCCCTTATTTTAAAACGCAATTGATAAACAAGCCCTTATTTTATAATAATAATGATATATAGGCCCTTATTTCTAAAAATTATTATTCGTTGCTTCTTTTTTTGCGAAAAACATTATTATGTAAGACCTTTTACTTCATTTCCAGTTATAGGAAATATTGAAGAAGTTACTTCCTACTCTTTTAGGAAAATAAACATTATTTCAGAAAGAAAAAGAAAAAAGTCTCAGTGTTAGATTCCAAAGCGAAAGCAAAAACTACCTAAATGTATGTAAACCTTGTGCTCCCCTAAAATTAGTCAGAAGAAAATTTTGAGTAATCTATAGTATAAGATAGAGCGCATTTGATGCGACAACATCCAAAATATCCAAGGGCCAAGAATGCAATAACAAAACCAAAGGCTATGATTATTTTTGGGTTAGAATGAAAGAAAAATAAATAAACAAATAAAATTATGCATCAGCCTCTCTATCGATCTCTTTCTCACCTCATTTGTTCCATTGTCTCTCTCCTCTCTTCTTGGAAATATATCTTTCTCTAAAATTTGAACACAAACTCCCCCCCCCCCTCTTTCTCTCAACAATTTCCTCAATCTTTGATTTATCCCCTTCTCTCTAAATATGAGCCAAAAGGGTTCTAATTTTTTACTCACTACTTGTTTTATTTTATAAAAAATTCAAATGGGTAATTTCCATTCCTTCCATAATGGCTTTCAACAGGTGGCGGATCTAATAATTGTTTTAGAGAGGGCAAACTTGATAGTATAAATGTCATTTTTTTATAATACAAACAAGATTAGTACTAATATTATTTTTATTTAAGATAACGGGTCAAGATTAATACTATTAGTAAATCTTTATAAATTAAAGAGGAGAAAACATAACTAATATACATATATTTGCATTTTTTTAAAGTAATTATAGGTGTAAAGTCATAATTTTTAAAAATTTAGGTGGACAATTTGTTAATTTCCCCCTTTTACTTGGTTGTTGCTCCGCCCTACTTTTAGGGCTAAAAAAGTAATGATTTAGTTCAAGGATCTTGCTTAAAGATTGAAAAATAAAAAATCTTAGTAAAACCTGAACCATTTACTTTGTGCACACTTAGTTAAAATTAATATAACATTTGAGTCCGTGTTTTTTTTTTTCAAAACCAACAATCTTAATGAGCAAAAACAATTTAAAACAAAATTCCAACAAAGCATCATTTTTATAATTAGCAAATGCATTTTATATAGCATAGGCATTTTACATAATATTTTGCCAAATCATTTCAAGATGACCATGTAAAGGAAAAAAATGGAAGAAATCCATTAAATAGAAGGATTTGGTCCTAATTTATTACTTTAGTAACTGTTTAATATTGAGGGTGTATTTTATAAAAAAAAAATTAAAAATTTTAATGAATAGACAAGACATTCAAAAGTGTAGTTATTGATGCTTCTAAAACATCTTATGGCACACTAAAATGGACTGAAATGTCTATAGAAGCTTGAGAGGCTTTTAAGTCATTTAATTATATTTTTTATTACTTTTTTATTTCTTCCACTAATCAATTTCATTGGGCGGTAGTTAAAAAATATTTTTCACGAAAATGGCGTTGTACATGGTTTGTACCTAGGAGTGTGCACAGGTCAATTGACCGACCCGTTGGGCTAGAAAGTAGACCAAACCGATATTGTTGGTCCTGACAAAATTAGGACCGAATACTGAACCAAGTAGAACACAAACTGCCGGTTTCAGGCTATGTCGGTTTCAGTAGGTCCTCGGTTCAAATTGCAAATTGTGTGATAAATCAAATCACACCAAATATGTACAAATATATACATTTTTTTACAACAAATCCTTTTACAAACTTCATATATCTGTAAATGTGTAAACATATATACACATAGAAAGAGAAAACAAAATACCAAACTCAAGTCTTTGATGTCTTCGTCAATTTCAACGTTGGGCGATTGACTTTTGATTTTACCCTTTCTTCAAAGAATTAAACATCTAATCTTCAGCAGTTCAATCTATGTGTGTCTTCGTTGCTTTTTTGATTTCTTTATGTGAATTTTATGAGATTGAGATGAGATTTAGAAGGAACGCATTAGAGGCCAGGGAGACTGATAGAGGAAAAAGGTAGAGAGAGAGAAAGCGAGAAACTTAGATGGTTTCTTTCTTGTTTAGGAAAATAAGGTTAAAAAATAAAGAACGGTGCTGATTGTGAGCCCTTACTTATTCAACCAACGGTTAATTATTCAATCCACGTGAATGCATCTCTACCAATTTGATATGTGCACACTTATATATATTCGGTTGGTTCGGTCTTGTAGGGTTTTTAATTTGAAAAACCTTAGACCGGACCGAGAGTCTTTGGTCCTACTATTTGTAAATTGAAGTAGACCGTATTATAATTAAAACCTGTAAAAAACCCGTTGGTTTGATCGGTCCAATCGGTCCGTTTTGGTTTTTTCACACCCCTATTTGTATTAAAATGTGAAAACAACATAAGAATGAATTTCATTTTTGTCACTTAAAATGCTAATCAAGCACACGGTCTTGCATTTCCTTGCAAATTAAACCCTTTCGCAACATTTAGAGATAATTAAATACGACCAAAATTGGAGAGTATCATATATATATATATATATATATATATTGATATAAATGTGCTGGACAGCACACGCATAATGTAACACCCCGTAATTTTATCTCGTCGCATTTCAATTTTCGTCTGAATTAAAATATAATTTGAACTTCGAATAGTGGGGATCTAATTGTTTGAGAAGTTGGGATGAGTCGGGAACTTCTTGTATGTTGAATTAATGCTATTTATCTCCATGGTGTGATTGTAAAGAGTATTGAGTGATTCGGGTGAGGATTAGTTCAAAAATTTTCATATTTTTGCTTTACCGGCAAATTGGTATCCTTCTCTTTGGGAAGGTATAACTTTTTCATTCGGAGTCCAAACGAGTCCCCGTTTGTGTGGTTAGAAATGTATTTCAATAATCTAAATCTTTTGTGTTTTGGTCAAAGTCCAATCCCCCCCTCCTTGATAGTGAAAAACACGTGCGAAGTTGCAAAACTGCCCGATCCAGCACCAGAGCAACTTTACCCGCATATGGGTTTTCCATTTTTGGCATACCGGTCCAGCTTTTAATTTTGGGGAAAGAAGGGGAATAGTTCGTTCAGTTCCCCAAAAAGGGTATACCGATCCGACCTGTAGACCTAGGCACCGACTTAATTATTTTAAATCAGCTTCTGTCCCATTTCATTCCATTTTACGAGCAAGCTTGCGAGAAAGTTAGAGAGTAGATTGAGAGCTCTTCTAGAAGACTTTTTAAAGAGCTTATACTCCATCATTCAACCCCAAATCAAGGTTCCATCTTCACCCTCTTTCCTCCATTAATGTGGATTCAAGCTCAAGTTTGAGGATTTTGAGGATTGGCGACACCTAGCTCGATCCGACGCTTCTAAGCTTAAGATTTAGCACTATTAAGGTGGGAACCTACTCCTTAAACTCATTTCCTTTCCTATTATTGCTCGATTCCACTTATATCTGAAGTTCTTAGAAACCTAGGTTATCTGCATATGTGGGTTTTATGGGTAAATGATGAAATAGAGATTATTTGTTAAGATTGATGGTTCTAATACCCTTATTGTTGCTTGAATACTCTGTTTACCTAGAAACCTCTATTAAATCTCTTGACTGAGCTATGAAGTCACCTAAATTCTATTTTACCTCATACATTCCTTGATAAGAAGGCTATTGACCAATTGATTGATCCAACTTGAAGATTTCCATTACAAAATAACTGTCGTGAATCATTTAGTTATTTGGAATGTCGATTGTATGGAAATCCCTTTGGTCACTCCCTTATTGTTAGTATTTAATATCTATAATTATGCATGTATATTCATACATATGCTTGTATATGGTACAATCGCATTGGGATGAGCCTATGGACAATTACATGAGTATTATATGCTAGCACTAGTCCACGATGGTTCCAGGTTTGGTTTCGTTGAAGGGGACCGAAAGATGGGACATAGTCTCCTGGGTGCAAGACCCGAAACCACGCACGGAAACAATCAAAAGGCCCTGCTGCCGCGTGGGTGAAAGGCCACGAAATGCAGACCTGGTGGTACGCATGGATAGTGGCTAGGACTTGTCGAGATATTAGTGTAGGCCAGTGGTATTGTACTATATAGGTTATTCATCCAAGGGAGTTCGGTTTGTTATATTAATCTAAAGCTTTCTGTTGTTCTTTCATTGCCTACATTCAGATATTCGTATAGTTCCCACTGAGTCATTTCAACTCATTCTTTCCTTCTCTTATATGTACATTAGCGGGCTCCTCGGGAAAAAGGAAAGGGAAGGACGCTTCATCTTAAGTCGCCTCTATTACCCTTTCATAATGTAAGGTCTTTCGCATATGAAAGACTAGTGCTCATCAAGTTTTGTTATCGACCTGGCATGCTATTTATGTATTATATACTATGTATTATGAAAATACTTTTAATGTACTTCCTTTTGGACCCCATTGGGGGCTTGTTTGTTTGTTGGAAGTGCCTTTATATTAGACTCGGTATGTACAAGTTAAAATAGGATATATATATATATATATATAGGTTTGGTTTAATGATTACTTTAGCTGCCTTCAGCCGCTGTTATTCTGCATAAATCTTCTTTTAGTTAACTACAGTCAGCGTACGATTCCTGTGATTAACTAGATCCCGAAGATTTTTCTCATAATGGGATTTGGGGCGTCACACATAACTTATATATAGTAATAGTCAATAAAGCATACAATGGTAAATGATATTCTTTTTGTAAGATCTTGCATTTTCCTGTAAACCAAATCTTTCTGCAATATTTAGAGATAATTAAACACGGCCAAAATTGGAGAGAGTATCAAATAGATATATTTTTTCATATGACCATGGCAAACAGCACATCCATAACCTAGAGTAGTGGTGAATAAAACATATAATGGTAAGGCTCATAATGCTTAGATATTGTTATTTGAAGTTAAATATTATTATTTCAATATATGCGAGGAACTGCAGTTTTTTAATTTCAAAGTGAGTAGACTAAATTTTAACTTCTTGTGACGAGAAATCTTAGGCATAATACCACATTATTTATCCGATAACATCGGAGGCACGGCCATACCCTAGTCTTTTATAATACAAAGTAAAGATATTTTATGTGACTACTATCCTATATGGACAAAAAGTCAAAATGCATATTTTCTGATCGAATCCAATGGTTGAAATGACACCTGTCACGCCCCATAGTTCGAGGGTGAAAGTTACAAGTAATAATAAAAAGTAAAAAAAAGAAAAGAAAATTTTATTAATAAGACAAGTTGTCTTTTCAAACTATTACAAAGCTACTACTAATTTACTATAGTAAATGGAGACGAGTCCTTCTTCCTTCCTAAGTATATGCGTGTATTTTCTTCCAGCAATCCTCCTCCTTATTTTGGCAAAATATTCTCTATAGTTATAAGTTTTCCTCATTCTAAGGATATATATCTGAAAGGATAAGAAATGATAAACAAACGGTGAGCAAAAAAATATGCCCAATAGGTGTTATTAGATGGAGGTGGTGGTACGGTATCAATACTGTATTGACTTAGTAAATAGCGAATCACGATACTTTTCATACGATTATGTGCAAAATTGGGTGTAATAGAACAATATATATATATATATTAACATAAGTCACTAATACATCGTTATTCAGCTAGTTTTTAACAAACTACCTGATCAACCAAGCTCAACCCAATCTCGGGCATCTACGCGTAGTATAGCAATGGTCATCAAGGCACTCAACCTCCTAAGCCCTTACGGGTAGTTAATTTCATGAGTCCCCTACGTGGGTATCAATTAATTAACTCACCCTCTCCCAAAATCACACGTGTATAGTAACCGATACAATAAATATAATATAATTAATATTAATCGCAATGGAATGGGTACACCACAAAGATTCAATACGAGAAATGAAGTACAATTAAAACAATAATTGGACAACAACGTTTGAAAAATGTAGTCACAAATATATCAAAGATGAAGTGAAAAGAATGCATTTAAATTCAAGAAGAGGCAGAATAACAATAAAGAATTAAGGAGTAGTAGGAAAATACCTAGTTTCACTAGGTGGTTTGTTTTCGAAACATGACTGGGTTCTGGCGGTTACTGTGACAATTGTATATAAATTAATTAGTACCCAATATAGAATTTTAAAAAATAAAATAAAATAAAATGTTATAAATATTTGATTAATTTTATTTAAATCTTTACAAGAAATTTTTGTAAATTTTGTGAAATAATGTTCCGAAGATATAGTTATAATATACCAATATTATTTTTAAAATTTATATAAATAAATCATATTCATGAATTTAATTAAATCTAGGTTATTTGATACCTTTATATATAATAATAAGACATATTTTGGGGAGAAAATTTATTATATATATAGTGCACAAAAATAGTATTTTAAAAACAACATTAAATTTTATATAACTTGAATTCTTTGCCTTATATTCTCTGTAAACCTCTTGTTCGGGATCCAAAATATATCAAAAAATATATCAAATCGAAGCAATCGACGAGAGGAAGAGAATAAAAAAACCTAGAGCTCCATTAGACCTCTCACGCGCCACCACTCTCGGCCATGCGCCGGCGTGTGAGTCGTCTTCCTCGCACAGCACGACCTTGGCTATTTGTTTTGGACTTTTCTCACTCATTTCTTAACATTTTTTAGTGATTCAAAAGCCTATTTTGAGTATTGTTTCGAGAGGAATCCAAATATGTAAATATAATTGTCTAATTCAAAGTATTGAGAAAGTTATTGTATTCTGTTTTAAATTGAACATGCTAGAGTTTATGTTAATGAAATACAACCTTATATAACTCTTATTTGGGTCTGAAAACATAGTTTTATGTTTTTGTTTCAATCAATCTCGTTCAAAAATGAGTAATTTACGAATTTGGGGCGAAAACGGTGTAGTTTTAGTTTCTACGAAAGTTGGTGTATCAAACCTCAACCATTTTTAAATTAAACTTCTAGATCCCTTATTATAACCATATTAAAGTGTTTTGTGTTGCCAATTTTAGAATAATATTAGTATTAAAAGATTTGCCATTACCAAGTAAAGCTTCAAAAAGTTGCTTCTCAATTATACAAAATTAGAGAAGTGTATGAACTAAAAATTGGAGAAAGTAACTAAAGATAAGATTTAAAACCTTTATGGAGCTCTTCCAATGTTCAATTTGCAGTAGAAACCTCTTAGTAGCAAATACCCAAATGTAGCTCAAACTAATTTTTATGTAATTCTCTCTTGTGGTGATTCAATTATGTTGGGGGAAGGCCTGTATTTATAGGATTTGAGGTGCTGAATCAGGAGGTTAAAGAAGCTAGAGGTGTCTCATGCCCATGCAAAGTTTATTGCATGCTTTACACATAGGCCCTTTACTAATAAATTTAAACACCTTACTCACCTAAGCTATTTTTGTGACAATGCAAAGCTAATGGGTGACTATGCAAAGCTATATATAGGCCCTTATCAATAATTATAAGAATTTGAGGGACTAAAATGAAAGTATAATAAAATAAATAATAATTATAATTTGACCTCCTTTATGTTCTTAAATTTGCATTTTAAGTCCTATATATATACATATTGTAGAATTTAGGCCACTCTCTTAGAAGTTAATTTTATGCAATGTAAATAGTGTGTATAAATATTAGGGGTAGAAAATATTTTCTTGGACAAGCTTTTTCTAAAACCCTATGGCCTAAAATAAATTTTTACAAAGTTTGGGGAAAAATGAAAATTAATAATAGGTGTCATATATATATTTCAATGGTTAAACCTAGACATACATATATATATATATATATATACATCTCTTAAAAATAGAGTAGGGTACTATTATGTAATTATTTTATTATTTTATTTATGTATTTCTTATAAAAAAAATTTTATTAAGAGTACGTATCTAGGTTTACTATAAATGCTATTTCATCTCTATCTATTAAAACACTAACAACTATAAACCATAAAAGTAATAGGGCAAATGTGCAAATAAAGAAACTTTATTATAGTTTAGGCTATTACAACACCTCACTCATATTTTCTCGCGGAATAGTTGGTAAGTTTATGTACTATGATAATTCTAATTATGTACTATTATTTAATTATGGTCTATCTTTTATGGTTTATATTTGGTAATAGAAAGTGGAGATGGGTTCAAGCTTTACAGGTGAGAAGTTTCATGTGGAAAAAAGCTCAAGAAATAAAAAAAATGGACAGCAAAGGCATTTTGCCATTGTTGTGTAGCTCACTACTGCGACTAATTATGGTGGTCATGAAGGGAAGAATTGGATTTGGGTAATTGGTGGATCGGTGGTGAGTTTTGGTTGTTTGGGTAAGAACGTGTATGCAAAGGAGACAAGGAAATGCGGGGAGAATGGAGGCAGCTCCGGCGTTACTAGCTCCAGTGTGATGGTGGTGATTGGAGCCATGGCAGAAAAAGGGAAAAGGTAGATGAAAGAGGAAGAAGATATAATCTTCTAAAAATAAAAGGGGTACAAATGTCTTTACATTTCAAAACAAAGGTTAGTTTTGACATTTAAGTATGCTTTTAACGGTCAACATGGTCAACTGACAAAAATCATCCAAAATAAGGGGCAAACCTATATTATGCTAAATTTTGGGGGCCAAACCTAGTTATCCTATAAATAATGGGGGCCAAACCCCAAATAACCCATTTGAATCTGAATAGGTCTAGTAACTCTAACATGATTTAAAAGTAAAGTTTTCAATTTAATTGTGATTTGTTAATTAATTTCCATAAATTACAGACAAAAAAAGGGATAAAAGCTAACCAGTTAATAAGGTTTATTAAATCATCTATCCATATAAATACTAGAATAAATAAGAAATAAATATATTTTCTTCGGTTGGTTAAAAGCAAAATTAATGGGTTCAAAACAAAAAATTGGACTAGTTCACTAATAAAATAATGGTCGTGGGTTTAAATAAGTGAACCCTTAAAATTTTGGACTAAACCCTAATTTGGTATTGAAAGTTTTAAACAATCCCAATGTTGTGTTATGCAAATCACACAATAAAATGTTGAGGAATATGAAACGAAGAACTACTATTGGATCTGAAAGGTGGTGTAAGTCAAGTCTCCTATGGAGATAAAGAATAGAGAGAAAGAGAGAATAGAGAGAAAATGAGAGAAAATGCAAAGTAAGTCAAGTCTACTATTCAAAGTTGAATATGCAAAGTAATCGGAGAAACCTCTGAGGGCGGACCTAGGGTACAGGGGAAAATTTTGAAAAATCTACTAGGACTTATAAAAAAAACTAAAAAAATTAGTTTGAGCCTACCCATTTGCTAAGTTTTAACCCACCCCTTAGCCCAACACAAATATATATTAGCTAGAGTCTTTAATAGATGAATTCAGATCATTAAAAACTCTTTGAAAATACTTTGTTAAAAATACTTTTTATTATGTAGGAATTCAAATATTTAAATTATGCTATTAATTTTTTTTTGACTACATAGTTATACTTTCGATATTTATTTTTTATGATATTTTTTTTGTCTGTTACTATTAGCCCACTCCTCGAAAAATTCCTGGATCTGCCTCTGGAAACCTCATGGAGAACTTTAGGTCATTATAGCCACATCTTTGTTTCTTGTTAAAATGAAGTCATTAATCAACAATTGGTAATTGTAGTGGATATATGGCACTGGAGTATGCAATGCATGGGCACTTCTCAGTCAAATCAGATGTTTTTAGCTTCGATGTGCTAGTTTTGGAAATCATGGTCAAAGGAACAATTGTTTTCGGAACGTTGAAAATGTAGAATACCTCCTTAGCTATGTAAGTACAAATATATAAATGTGCATGATGGATTTGTTCACCAAAAGTGCTAATTTTTTGTTATAATCATTGAAATTTCTCTCAAAATCAATTTTTTTTTATCTTTTTTCTTTTCAGGCTTGAATAAATTGGCAAGAACGAGGAGGTATGAATTTGATAGACCCAATATTGAGGTCTAATTCGAGCCCAATACGTGACATAATGAGATGCATAAACATTGGACTGCTATGTGTCCAAGAAAATGTAGCTGACAGACCAACTATGGCTTCAATTGTTTTGATGCTTAGTAGCTTCTCTCTCACTTTGCCCGTACCTTCAGAGCCTGCATTTTTCACGCACAGCAGTGTGGTTGATCCAGAAAATCCGCTATTTAGTTCGGGGACAAGCGAATCCGGTGAATGCAAAAATGCATCCACAAAAGTTTCAGTAGATGATGCTTCTATTACTGAGTTATATCCTCGGTAGTAGGGAAAGTTTTTCACAACTTATAAGTTTTATATTCACGTGCGACAAGTTAATGGATTCCCACTATCCTCAAGGGGATGGGTTCGAGAGATAACTTAGTGGTAGGTAAATTCCCACCTATTCTCAAGGGGATGGGTTCGAGTTCCACTAGGGGAGAAGTGGGGAAAACACTATTGATCCACTTTTTTTTTTTTTTTAAAAAGGTTAATGGATTCTTTATGGGTTATGCAGCACTAGGCTATTGAGGATAAGAGTGAGACGATGTAAAATTGATTTTTTGGCCAGAATAAAGTGTAATAGCATTCTTATTGTCTTATTGAACTATTGGAGAACCCGATAAGAACCTGCTTAAACCTAATGAATAATAATAAGTTCTTATAATAAGTTCTTAATGGCAAATTTCGTTTATATACCTAACTATTAGGCTACTTCATCATTTATTAAAAAAAGATTCATTTTAGTTTAGATATCCGCATGAAGAGAGAGAGAGAGAGAGTACGTATCACGCGTGCTTAGTGTCAAATAACAATGAAAGAAAACGCCCAAATTGGTTTCACAAACACGAAGTTAATAAGCAATTGGTGTTGCCCAAATTGGTGGAGGCCAAAAATAATAAAATCTAAGATTACTTTTGAAGCCTGGAAGTGACTTAAACTTTCCATTCACAAGTTTGAATGAACCTATATCTGAATTTGGTTGCCTCTTTCCATCGATTATCACATGTGGATGTTGATTATAAAAGCTCTTACCACAAAAAGCTTTGGATAGATGCAGTTTCTTTTTATAATTCAAAGAAGTTAAAAGGAAGCAAGGGAAAGTTATGAAATAGACAAACACTCAATATAGATAACCAAAAAAAAAACTCCAAATTTTATTCAATAATAGTTTGCCGTTTATTTATTAAGGGAGGAAATTGCAATAAAGAAAAGAAATTTAAAATAACTGCAAACAATATAAAAATCGAATTTGATAAAAGTCAAATTTAAAGTTCCTAACTGATCGAATATTAAATTCGAGGATTCAAAGGAATAAATGAAAAATTGACATAAATTCTCTTAATCGTTAATTTAGCCGTTAAATTTAAACAAGCTTGACCCCACACCCAAAGTGCAATTGGTAACTTCTCCGGGATTAATAAGCTTGGACAAGGTGTATTTAGTGCTCTTTACAAGATAAATATGAACATTAAGACTAACCCTTTTGATCTACTTCCAAAATTCTATTTTTTTCTACCACGTGGTTGATACTTTTGGTGCTATATATATATATATATATATATATTCAGGGTAGGCTTCAAAATGCACTGCATGTTGAATTTTTGCAATACTTTTCCTCCTTTTCTTTCATTCTTTCTTTCTTTCTTTTTTTCCCTTTATTTTTATGTGTGCGTGCCAAATTGTAGTTGATTGTGTTGATCTTTTTCAAATTGTGTTCAAATTTTACAGTTTTAATTTTATCATTTTAAGTTAAGGTTAAAATTAATCGGGACATGTCTTTTGTTAGCTAAACGAGTTGTGTTTGAATTTACTTTTTGTACACATTTATTAAACGAATCGTATATAGGTAAAACCCTTTTTCACTCGACAGAAAAAAAATACTAATAACACCCATTGTCAATCTACATGAAAATTGGCCAATTAACTCAAGATTCACGTAATTTGAAAAGTTGGTAAACAATAAAAAAAAATAGTGGGATTATTGAATAAAGACCCATACGCTAATAGCAATATTTAAGTAAACTCTCGAACTAATTTTAATTAGACATCCCCCCTCCACCCCCCCCCCCCCCCCCCCCCCCCATTTTCTGAAATTATTTGTTTTTTGGTAAAAAGAATAAATTAAAAATTAGGACGATTTTGTTCCTGCAGTTAAATAAACCCTTATTTAATGCCTTTATTCAACTCTGAAGAAAAATAGGCAACTCTTTAGGGTAGTTGCCAACTGAACAGAGCCAATTTTGGTTTGATTGAAGTGGAAAGAATAAATTTTAGGAATTTATTTTGATGTAGGTGAAATTTTTTAATTAGATTAAAATAAATTTATAGAAATTAGAGATTTTCCATAACTAAATTATCTCTTTATTATTGTCCAATCCTTCCGACCTTCATGTGGTTTTTTGCATCTTCTTCACTTCTGATCTATTTATCTGTTTTATAGAGATATTATACTATGTTTGGTGGGATGAAGAGGAAACGAGAGGGAAAATTTTGTTGTTTTAACATATTTGCTGGAATGTGATACATGAAACATACTAAAGGCGCATTGGGTGACGTTTGCTAAAACTATTGAAAACTGAAAATGAAAAAACTGTTTATTTACTTCTTAAAACTGTATTTGAAAAATGTTGTTTATTTGAATATAAAAAATCTGAAAACAAAATGTTGTTTATTTGAATATAACAAATCTGAAAACTGAATTTTGTTTTTAATATGACAAGTTTGCCGTTATTAGTTTATTTAAATTACATGTAAAATGAGAAACAAATGGGTAAAATAGGTATTTTCCAATGGTGTGTTTTTAGTAGCAAATTTACCACTAAAAATTTTTACTCCAAATTTTCGGTTTTAAGTGACAAACCACTTAATTTTTTTTATAAACAAATAACTTTAAAACCGCTTAAATATAAAAAATTAAATTATTTTAATAAACAAACAATTTTAAAATTACTTAAAATCACTTAAATATGAAAACTTTAAATTTTCAAAAGCATGAAATATCTGGATTTCAAACTTTAAATTAAGACAAAGAAACCTTTAGCCATCATAAATATATAACAAAACAACGTCATTTGATTTTGTATACAAATACAAAGTAACAAATCCTAGATGACTCACTCACTCTTGTAGCCGTCTCACTGTCACTCTCATTCTCCCTTACGCAGCTGGTTCATCTATCTCAGATTCACTCCGTATGGCTTGCCGTCTCTTTTTCACACATCTAGCCGGTAGCCGGTTGATTTTGCCCTAACGCGCCATTTCATTCATTCTTCGGCAGCTGGTCTATTAGATTCACACATCTCTGTTTCCATATCTCTTTCTCACTCATCTCCATAGCTCATCAATTCACTAATTTGACTCTCTAGGATTCACTCACCAATGTGCTCTAGTAGATTCACTCTCTGGCCGCCGATGTAGACAAGGTAAGCTCACTTTCCTCCTCGGTTGGGGCTTCTTTGTTCAAATCTAGGTTTATCTGTTTGTAAATTGGTAGAAAATTATAAATACAAAGATAATTAAAAGTACGAAAGCGAGGCTTTAACTGATTAAAGGTACTAGATAAAAAATGCTAATTTAAAATCAAATTAGACTAATAAAATAATCTGAAAACCAAACTACTGTTCTAAGAAACTAATCAAATATAAAAACTTTAAAGTAAAATTCTAGCATCACGATAACGTTTAGATTTATATATGAGAGGAGGTTATCTAATAAGTGATAATGTTGATCTCATATTTATAAATTATTTACTATTTAACTAAACACAAATTTCAAATGAGTAATTCACCGGGAAATAAACCTCTTTAGTATTTTGATTAGGATCAACCACTAATATAATATTACTTATATTTTATAGCATATTTATAATGTAGTAGGATAAGGATATTAATTATTCCACAACATTAAAGACTACATAATACATAGATCATACATATATATATAATATTTAATCAGATCGGATCGGATGGTTCGTTTAATCTAAGGGTTAAACTCAAAACCAAATCAATCCAATTGGTTTTGAAAAAAAATCAATCCAAACCAATCTAATTACTTTTATAAGCTAAATCAAATCAATCTAAAGATAAAAAAAAATCAATCCAAACCCACTGTTTTTGTTAATTTGTTACTTTTTATATGAAAATTTTTTCTTCGATGGTTGAAGAAGAAAATTTTTACATAAAAAATAGTAAAAGATGGAGGAAATTTATTAATAAAAATAAGCATAAAATAAAAAGTATTCCATCACGTTAGTATTTTAGTAAAATGGCAAAACCGTGAAGCATTGGTACTAGTTTTCTCAAGGCTTTTATCTTTACACAAAATTGCATGCCAGTCAAGATGGTAGGACTAAAAGATGTTGACTTTTTTCCCGATTTAATGTTTTCAAAATTCTTTTACCCTTAAATAATACCCTCTCCATCTTTATTCCAAATCTAATGAGTTTCATTACTGAAAACGGCATCAGTGATGCCAGTTTTAAAATTCATCGTTTTTTTTTTTAAAACAGCATTGGTGTTGCCGATTCTGTTCTATAAAATGGAATCATCATTACCACTTTCAACATTGAAATCGGCATTTGCAATACCAATTTCAAATTGTGATTTTTTTTAAATGGCATCAAGTGTGTTATTTTTAATGGTGATCTCTATTCACTCTTTTTAAATTTTTTTTAATGAACAGTTCCACCCAGTCCTTTCACACTCAATAAACAACTTGTGTTCATACTTTATTAATTTCTCGTATTATTATTAATATATATTTTTTTTTAAATGGTTTTCCTTTTTTAAAGTTCTAATTATTTTTAATCTTTGAATTATTGATATTTATTCTCGCTTCCATTATTATTATATTTTGCTTATTTTTGTATAACTTAAAATTTAATTTTTATGTTTTGAAATTGTTTTAAATTTTTAAAATAATATTTTTTTTTATTTTTAACTTTGTTTTGAATTTATTACACAAACACAATACATTCTTTTGGATTTATTATTTTTTTTTTGAATTTAATTTTGTTACTTTAACATTATTTTTATATTTTTATCTTCATTAGATAACAACAACATTACACATTTCTTAATAGCACAAAAAAATACTTTAATAAATAACACATTAAGCAAAACCATTACATATTAGACAATGTAGATATTTTTTTCATTAATTAAAAGCTTAAAACATAATTAGACACGAAAAGTTCTATAGAAGTGCATGTCTGTGGTTACAGGTAGTATGAAATAAAAACATTACAGAAGAAAAAGATTAAAATAGAAAAACACATCAACTTAAACATTACATAGTAGATAGTGGACCATGCTTTCAGGATAATCAATCAAAAATTTTGGATGAGGAGTATGCCTTTCCTTTTCATTGTAAAAGCTGTCAAATTTTTTCGCAACTATCTACTATGTAATATTTCTATCTTTCAAAAGAAAGAGTTTTCTTATGTTTATGTAACATTAATAATTTATGTCTATTTTATAAAAATTACTGTACAACAATTCAATTAATATGCATTTGTTTTTAATTTTTCATTTTGTTATTGCTGTAGGTTTATTTTTATTTTTTTAATCATTTGCTCAATTTTTTTATCAATCCAGTCATAGGTAAGTATTTGATTATATCATATGTTTTTTGTTATGTTAGTTTGGTTCATCGTTAGCTTAATTTGGTAATGTAACTGATTGTTCTAGATTTATTTTTGACATGTTTTAACTAATTGTATTTGCTGGGAAATTTGGAAGACTAGAAACAAAGCGAGATTTGAGGGTGTGGTTGGAAACGCTGGCTTGATCATTTGTAATGTCAAAGTTAGCTTAAAAGGCCTTCTTTGTAATGTGAGATTAGGGATGATTTAGTGCAAGCAAGATTTAAATTTGCTAAGGAACTTCGGTCTGAAACCATATTGTATAGGTGATCGGCAATGTATTATTACTAAATGGGTAGGTCCATTGCTCAGCAGACACAAGGTCAACTCTGATGGGTGTTCAAAGAGGAATCCAAGGGAGAGTGGTGGTGGAAGTATACTCGGATCATGGGAAGGTTCTGCTGTGTGGGCTCAAGCTGATTATTTTGGGATTCTATCGAACATGGTTACTAAAGCCAGGGCGTTATTGCAAGGTTTACAGAGATGCATGACAGAGGGAATAGTGAAACTCGATATTGAGGCAGACTCTCTAATTGTAATCCGGGTGCTGCAAAGGAAAGTCGATATCCCTTGGGTTATTATCTATGAAGGCAGAATGATGTTGAGCATCCTTGAGAAGATGGAGTATATGTTGCAGCATACATTCGAGAAAATAATGGTTGCGCAGATTTTTTAGCAAATTTTGGTTGTATAGGTAAGAAGCAGATTTCATTTGATGGGGTTCAAAGTTTTCCAAAGAAGTTGAGAGGGATGTATAGAATGGATAGGATGGGAATCCCGAAAGTGAGAGTTAGAAAGCTATAAGTATTTTGAGAATTGAAATAAAAAAAAATTAATTGTTCATTAAAAAAAAGCTCAATCTTCTTAATTTAATGTCTATATCTAATTGCTTATTGTAAAATTTACTTTAGTGACACATGATACAAAATAAAAATATTTATCTCCCCGCTAAAATTATAAATTCGAAATAAGTATTTTTTTAAGTTTGTAGTTATTGTACCTTTAATCTTATTTTGCTTCACAGGTCCCCAAACAAATAAAGTTCTACTATAATAATGTTGCAAATAAGAGTATACACAAATTTAGTACACAAATGATCTATCTTGAGCTTAGTTTCCTTTCAATTTTTTTTTTACTTTTTCTTCATGAGATTGGTTTAGATTCTAATTATTAATTTGTGCGAAGATATATCCCATTCTTGACCAATGAATACGCTTAATTTGTGTATTCTATATTCTTAATATTACTCTTTATATTAAACTGCTAATTAATTTGAGTTTTTTTTTCTCTCAGTGATTGGTCTTCAAGTGAGAATAAAATTAAATAAAAGTAAAGTTTTATATTTTAAAATGAAGAATTTTTATGTGTTTGAATGTGCACATGTAATTTTTTATTGTGGACTCTATTATTTTAAGGAAGCAAAACATAACATTAGTGTTGAAATTATCCAAGTGTTCATAGATGCATGTATACGTGTTCCTTAATGTACATTTTTATTGTGGACTTTATAATTTTAAGAAAGAAAAAAATTAGTTTCAAAATTATCCATGTGTTCATGTACACATGTAAATTTTTATATGTGGTTTTTGTTTTCACTTTTGTTTTTTTTGTTGCTATTGAAATAACAGTTGTACAATTATATATGATAAATTCTATCAAGATGGAAATATTAACCGTTCGCACATCGTGGGGGTAGAAAGGTAGTTATTATTATATAAGTAAAATACTCTCTTTCAACGAAAACTTGACACATAGCAATATTTATTATCATATTTAATTTTTATTTTTCTTTTAAAAAAATGGTGGATTTTAAATTATTTAAACCTTAATTGCTCATCATTATTGCATCCGTTACTTTCCTTAACTTAATCTCATTTTTCCTTTTTTTTAATATAATGACTAATTATTAATTAATATAATAACTAATTAATTGCTCCTTAATTACTCATTACTATATATTATATCCGTTACTTACCTTAACTAAATTACATTTTCATTTTTTTATTAAAAAAAATTGATTAATTATTGAGTAAATTAAGGTAATACTAATAAAAACAATAATAATATAGATAGATAGTAATACTGCCTTTTGCTGTGGATTTAACGCGTGGCACTAATTATTATTCTAATTATTTCTCTTCATTAATTGGTCCGTAATTCAAAATTATAACGGTCATATATCCATATGATTTGATCTAATTATTAAAAAAAATTGATTAATTATTGAGTAAATTAAGGTAATACTAATAAAAACAATAATAATATAGATAGATAGTAATACTGCCTTTTGCTGTGGATTTAACGCGTGGCACTAATTATTATTCTAATTATTTCTCTTCATTAATTGGTCCGTAATTCAAAATTATAACGGTCATATATCCATATGATTTGATCTAATTATTGCTCCTCGTTATTGTATTTTGCAATCCATTACATTCCATTTCATTTTCTGCAATATTTAGCACTAAAAGACGTTGCTTGGCCAACAATTATTGTTTTAATACAAGTTTCCATTTGAAAAGTTTACGTAGTATATAGTAAGTAAAACGCTCTCATCATTATATATATATATGTTAATATTTGTAAATTTACATAACCGGTTTAATCGTCCCTAATAGTCTATTGTAATAGGTTTTTATTTATTATTAAAAACAATTAATCATAACGATCATTCATATTTTTGCATAGTTATTTTCCACCATTTGAGTGTATTTAAAATATCATTTCTCTCTTCCATCTAACATTCTCTCGCTATATATATATTCATACAATGTATATATATATATATATTTTTTCTCTCACTATATATATATATACAATGTACAATAAATGTACTCTAATAATCTCTTTCTCAGTAAAAAAATGTATCTAATATGTATTTTTTTACTAATATGTATTTATAGTTAACATTCTTGATAGAATATTAATTATAATACATAATATAATCTAATACCAAAAGTATTTTTTTTTTGAGCAAATCTAATGTCTAACTTAATTTTTGATAAAATCTTAATTATAAAATCTAATTTGAGAACCCATTTAACTAAAGTCTCCACTTTTTTTTTAATATTCTTTTATCTTTTTGTCACTTGATCTTCCGATTTTTATTTGTAACTCTCATGTAATTTAATGCTTTAAATATTTTATTTACAATTAATTCTTTAAATATCTAATTATTACTTTTTATTCAATGGCATTAATACTGCTCTATGCATATATATATATATATATATATATCCGCATGGGAAATTTGACCTATATTATAATATAAGCGTGCAAACATAGGATAGATATAAATGTGCTTTGTTTCATCATATTTCTTCTACACATTAAAATGTTATCTTTTTTTTTTCTTTGTTTCTATAATCTTTAAATTTTATTAATATTACTTAAACTTTATTCGTGTTATTCTATTTTTTCTAAAAAAATATTTTTTTCGTCTAAATTTAACAACATGGAATTTGAGGATTCGATATATAAAATATTAGTAGAGGATTATATATGGATAGTGGATTATGGAATAGTCTAATTGTATGTGCTAGGCTTTTTGTCTTATTATTCAATTGCAACTTTAATTAAAACTATTTTATTTTTTTTTATTTTAATCAATAGAAAAAACTATAGGCAACAATTTTTGGAGTGCTTAAATTCATTTGCAACTTATCAGAATGCTTTTTGTCTTGAATTCGAGTGTTTATATAACAATGTACTGATTTCTTTTCCTTCCACAACTTTGTATCTCAATAAATTTGATTAATTTTTCAGTTATGGGTCTCAAAACTTTTATATTCTAATTATTTGCTTATTTTTTTAATTTTGGAATCTCAAAACATATACGGTTAAAATTCATCGTTGAGTATGGTCCCTATTTAAATGTACAAAAAACAATTTATTTTTTTAATTTAATAATTTTATTATTAAATGTTCATGCATCGCGTGGTTCGCACACAATTATTATTCTATTATATCTACCAATTAAAATACAAGCCTCGGCAAATAAATTTCTTACCATCTGAAATATATATCTATTGGCAGCACAACGCAAATAAATTTCTTCTCTGTTAATCTCATCGATAGATCAGTCGAAATATGTGGTAGTCAAGGGCTCGAATTTGTATTAGTATCACCGCAACAAAAATTAATAGTGGCATTGATCGATTTTTAATTGTGAGCGAACTATTTGTTTCCATTTCAACTGGAGAGGGATAAAGATTCGATCAAGGTCCTACACGCGCTTTTTGGTTCGTCTCAGTGTTTTAAATTGAGCTAGCGCATAACGTGTAGCGTTTCGGTTCTAAAATTACGTAGCGCAAATAAATAACGTAATAGCGTAAATTATTCGAGACATGAATAGCATTATAATTAAATAAATAAAAAATAACCCTATAATAAAGAACTTAATAAAAATTCATTCAAACACTTCAAATGATCAAAACATAAAATTCCAACTAACGTCACTTTAACACACATTCAAACTTTCAAACACATCAAGGAGAGTAGAAGAGAAGAGACGATTACCTAGGTTGTGTTTCAAAACGAGCACCTAGGGTTCTAGGCTTCCAGCAGAGAGAAGGAGAAAATAGCGTCGTACTCATTTTGTCTCAAAATGGCTAGGGTTTCAAAACACGATTAAAGGATTTGTCTCAAAACATTGTCGTTTCTTAGTTTGCTTTTTTTCCTCATTCTTTTAGTTGGTGTCCTAAATTGCGTAAGTTATTCCCCAAATAGAATAAATAGCATGCGTAATAAGATAAATAGCGACAAATAGCATGCCACGTCAGTTAATTGTGTGTTCTAATTGGGAAAAAAGCCAACTGGATTACACAACGTAGAGTTTTGGGGCAAAAAGTTGCGCGCTATTTAAAACACTAGTTCATCTATATGAATCCCACATGAGCATAGAGCAACAGATCATTAAATGTTGAAGTTGAAATAAGAGTACTAGTGGGTTAGACTAATGGTAAAGGCATTCACCCGCATCCAAGAGATTCCGGCTTCAAGTCACACTTAGGGTGGATTAGTGATTTGTTTCTTTGTTACTTAGTAAAAGAAAAAGATTTAGACATTTTCTTTATTTTTATTTTTATTTTTTAAAAAAGAATTTTTTTGAAATGAGACTATTGATAATTCAGATTAATCCTATGATGATTTTTCCTCATTGGAGGGAAGTGTACAAGACATATATACAAAGATGAAGAATAAACTTGTATATATGTATCCCTAAAGCATTGGAAAAAAAAAACCGAACAAACAAACATTCAAAATAAAGAACAATGGATAACTTCAATTTCTGAATAGGGTACTTAGGCTCCATTTGATAGCAACATAATAATAATAAAAAAAAAACTAATTTAGGTGAGAAAATAGAAAATAAGTTGAGGAATATTGAGAGATTAACTTTTGTTTTTTGCTTTTTTTCATGGAAATTTTTTCTTTGGGTGATGGTAGAAATTTTTTTTCCACAAAACATTAAAGAAGGATGGAGGACAAATACTTACAAAAATAAGTATGAGATGTAGAACATCTCACCATATACCTCAACTTGTTTTTCCCAATTTAATTATTTTTCTTTTTATTTTCCAAGTTACTATCAAACAGCGCCTTATTGTCTAACACTTTCAAGGGGTGTGATGTTTACTATGGATTTGGCTTTATAATTTTCTTTTTGTCATATTCTATGAATTGATGGTGCATCTCGTCTTCCCTCAATTGGTACATATATATATTTTTTTTCCTTTTTTGATTGAACAACAATATTTTCTTTGTTAGTTCTAAAGACGGGGTACGTGTAGGAGTTTTTAAATCCATCTCGAATGGTTATAGCTGTCAAAACTTTTACAATAGAAATAGTAAAAAAGAAAATCCTCTCTCTAATGGGAGTTTTTATATGCATTTCTACGATAAGTCACACTGATTCAAATCCTTCTCTTACACCTCTAGCTGGAGATAGACTTGTCAATGGATTGGAGTTTGACTGGATTATCTCATATCCGATTCGATCCAGTAAGGAACAATTTTAATACAATCCGATGGATTATTAATAACCAAATCCATATCCAATTTTGTGAGCTTAATAGATTTCCAATCTGTTAACTCTATTTGATTTTTTTTGATTTTTTCACTATAAAAAAATAAATAGATAATAACTTTCAACAACAAACAATATCATGAAATGAAAAAAATATTCATTGCATTAATAATTCCAAAAAAATAACTTAACGTTAACCTGAACAATTGAAAACTAAATGAGTTTTCCAAGTCTTCAATAATAATTCAATACAACTTGAGATATATATATATATATATATATGTAGGTGGTGGAAAATTTATGATCCGATCCACTTGTGATAAACAGAAACTAGGAGACGAGTCTGAGGGTATGGAAACAATGAATAAAGTGTGACAAAATGATTTTTTGGGTACGGTAGGTTCCCCCGGCAGCGCTAATGCTGATCTTGTCGTACGTCCTCCGTTTGTGTGTGTGTGGTTGCTATATTAAGCCCTTAAGGCAAATATGAATTGTGTTACAAGCTTTCTCTTTCTAAAACAGATCAAGTAAAACTAATAACTCTCTCTCTGCCCAAAATACCTAGCAACCATCAACCCTTTTTTTCGATCCTCTCCCTTTTTATTTATACGTATAGAATTAGGGTTACATCTGCTCATTAGGGTTAATCGTAAAATGACTAAAAAGGATATGCCGTGGATAACAATCCAGCTCTCATTCCCTTATCCACTACTAACAACCTCTGAATTCGTACGTTTGTAGTGGAGCAGTGCGGATCTGCACGATTCTGCACAATTTCGTATGATTTGGTGTGATCCTCTGCAGGTATCTCCTACGTATTCCATAGATGTTGTGACACGTGCTCCCCTCCCTAGGGGTCTCGGCACCAGCAGCCTCTTATTTCCGCATGCCAGGGTCTCGGTGTGCTTTGGCACCTCTTCTTCGGCACACTCTTTTGTTAGGTCCTTCAATTTTTGCACGGCCTGTTCTATGGGCCCAAAAAATGGGTTTCCAAATAGATGGTCCTGGCCCAATTTTCTTTAACCAAATTTTATGCTCCCTCAATTGCCCCTCAAGCGTGCGATCCCATCAAACGAGATGTGGATCGCGTGCTTGACTCAATTTAACGTGTCGATCATCGGCCTGACTACTTGACAATTCGAGGCCCAACCCATTTCTCCTTGGGCTTTATGACTCATTTTCCTAGTTACGCACTTCTTAAAGGTATAACTACCCTTTGAATGTTGCACTGTTGTCGTTGAGTATCCACTCTTTTCGAAGAAAAAAAAATTTGTCTATGCATTTGTCTCTCGTTTCCATTCTAGGGTTTATCAAGTCAGCTTTTCTTTTCTTCATTCCCCTTTTCTTCACTGCTCGTCGATAGTCCGGTCTTCGTTTTTGTCAAGAACTCTTTCAAAACCCTAAAAAGCGATGGGTCGTTATCGATTAGGAACTGAGGAGAGAAGGAACGAATTTCATTGCAATTTTCTTCCTGAACAGCTCCAATAGGAAGAAATTCAAAGCGATGGAGATGCAATTGCAAAGGGGATTGCATTCGACGCCTGTGAACACCTCATTTTGCGATCCCCGCAAGAATCCCGAACTATAAGAAAATGAGCACACATGCATGCACAATCATTCCTATGCATAAATACCATATACATGTGATATAGGTCAAAGAAGAAAGCCAAAAGGACACCCGGATAAGAAGTTACGAGAATTACCGAAAGCCGCCGAAACCGAAAACCGTCAAAACTCTTGAAAACTAGTGAAAGGAGAGTTCCTCATTTATGATAATTCTCCAAATTTGAGGGTTATTATAAATTTCCACAAGGAGCAACATACTCAAAAAATTAGCTCAATCCGACAACCGGATCTCTGGGAATTCAGAAAACTGAGAGTTTACTTCAGGTAATCAAAAAACGACCTTCCCGAACTTCAAATGAGCTCAAATTTGGTCAGTAGACAGGGTATATCATGGGGAACAACATGTTAAAAAATCAGATTAATATAATGTTTATTTTGGCCAAAAATGCGAAAAAAACCATCACACGTGTAAATCAGAGGCTTGTCCGCGCACAAACACCTCCCAGGCGATTTTTTGTTTTGGTACTTCCCAACCTCCAAAAATCATGAAATTTTTTGGAGAGTTATAAAATGTTACTGGGAATAAGATATTAAAAATCAGCTTGATCCGAATGTCGGATCTTCGGGAATTGGAAAAACTGGGAATTCAGCTTGGAAAATCAAACGGAGGCCTTCCCGATATCCAAAAAATCTGAACTTTGGACAATAGGCAGGTGTTGGCATGGGTAATAACATGTTAAAAAATCAGATTAATCCAATTTTTTTGCCGAAATTGCGAAAAAAACATTGCGCGTGTAAATTAGGGGCTTGTCCGCAAACACGCCCCTTGTCAGCGGACATGCCCCGCGTCTACGGACACGCACTTCCAGCCCGGCCCATTAATTATTCTACAACTATAAATACACCTGCACTAACTCCATTTGGAGCATCAGTCATCTCTGAGACTTCGGGAACAGTGCTGTAAAATAGTACTCTATTATTTTCGAGGCTCTCAGGTATTTTTTATTTTAATTCGGCTTTAATTTTTTTATTTGTCCTTATTATATCAGTTATAATTGATCAATTGCATGCAAAAATTGTTGTTTATTTCAAAATCAGTCCGAATTTCACATTTAAACCCGTTTTCAAAACCGAAGGTGTAGAACGAGCTGTAAACCATTTTTGAACATATTTTTATCAGTTAATTTTTCAAAATCCCGATTTTATCAGTCTCGATTTGCAAAGGAATCAATATCCAATTTAATCTATAAATCGCGGTGCATACTTAAATATCCAATATGAGAATATTGGATTCGTCAATACCGGTTTAAATTATTAAACTTTGATACATTATTGACGAACGAATCTCGAGGATTGCCGGATATCCGATTCTAAATTGAATTAGCTTCCGAAAGGCCCTAGATCTTTTCAAAAACACTTGTTTTGCTATCTATCATTACTAAAATCATCTTTCAAATCACACACACTGATTTCTAAAAACGAAGGGGAAAATAAGAAGCACATGGTTTTATCCCCAGCCCAAAATCTCGTTTTTCTTAAAACTATGGAGCGATGAACAATAACATCAATTAACATGCAAATGTTCGATTATAATTTTGCGCATATCCTACTTAGAAAGCGTTGGTTCTCACAACGCCGATATGTACCCCATTTACACTGCCTATTTTGGGCAAGCCAGACTACGGGTTCCCTTTGACCCACTGTTGGTTGACTTCCTTCATCGAACTAGCCTGCATTTGAGTTAGGTGGCTCCTAACACAGTCAGGATCATATTGGGCTTGGCTGAAGTGAACAGGAGGTTTAACATGCAGCTCGACTTCTGGGACATTGCATATTGCTATTCTTTTAATTTATTCAACTCTAAGGGTAGATGGAGTTTGAAGGGGAGGCCGAAGACCCCGGCCTTAATTCTTGGCCTTGTGGGATTCCAGCAAATACATGTATAATGATGCAGTGATTATGAAAGGGAACGTAGAGCCTAACCCCACTAGATCTTCGGTTCCCAGGCAGTGTGTCCGACCCGGTACATTATCTTCAGAGCTCTTGTCGCATTGAATAATATCTTTTATTTTTTGGCATCTAACTCGAATACTATTTTGATTTTTCGCAGACAACAGATTATTCACCTGGCCTGCTTGGGGGATCATCCACTACGAGCAACTGAACAACATTGCCCGACATACCGGTAATGGTGATGGGTCCATAATGAACCATCCCAGGGCTACCCACAATCTCTTGGGTTATCGCCCTGACAGCACATCCTTTCTTAAAAGGACCTCCCCAGGTGAATGAATGTGGGTCCAATTGGTGCCTCCCGCACGGTATAAACTGTTTGCTCGCTACCATATCCTGAACCGCAATGTTCGACCTGATGAGGAAAGGACCACAAGGCAGGCAGCTGAGGCTCCTATGGAGGCCACATTGGACCAGCCGTAAAAAAAAAAGTCAAAAGAGTAAAGCTCATAAGTCGGCCAGGGTGAACGTTCTAGCCGTTTCAGCGATTGATGGGAGTTTGACTACTCCTGTTGTCATAGACTCACCGGTCTCGTCTTCGGCTCAAGTTTTCATAGCGGAACATATTGCTACTGCCGCTCCTCTCTCAAAGTCAAATTGAGGGGTCGCGGTTTCGGTTGAGGGTCTAGGCGACCCTAACATTTATAAGGAGGGGGAAGACCCAGAGATCGATCAACTCTTCGTAGATGCCGAATTCGATGACCACGTTGGTCCCTCTGGCACACTTCCTTAAATCGAATCAGAGGACCTCACCCTTACAGCCGAAATAGCAGGGCAAATTGGCCCCAAAGCTGCAACTGAGCATCCTCTTCCTACTTCGACTGTGGTTGAATCAGACAATCCCTCTCCAGGCGAAGGGATTGATGCAAACGAATGTGTTTTTTCCACTTTCTCTCATATTTCTAGTGTCGTTTTTTTTAAGGATTTCTTCTTGTGGCCTACCAATGTTAGGAGGCGCCTGATAAGGCAATACCGCATTCGACTTGACGCTAAACCCAGTCGTTGTTTGTGTGAAACATGCATTGTTGATACCTCTGTCTCTCCTTCCTCTATTCTGATCACGGAGGCTGATGCTCATCCCCGAATAGAGCGTTTGAATTTCAGGCAAGTTCACTTGCTGCAGGAGAATAAAGCGGCATCGACCTCCGAGATTTCCAGGCTCGCTACTCCCTCAAAGAAAAGTAGGAAAAAAGATATGCCTCATGAAGAGATTACGGAGTCTCTTCGACCCGAAGCTCCTCGCGTCGAAGATGGAATTTAGCTGGTCGACACTGCTTTTAGCGTCGATATTGTTGCTCCCGTTGTTTTAGGGGCAGCGACATCCGCCTAGGGCGATTTTCTTTCCAATCTGGTAATTACTGTCGAAGGAGTTGAAGTTCCCACCTCGGCCACTAAGGGCGATATGGGCCCCTGCCTATCCATGAACAAGGGCAAGGCGAAAGTGTTCGTGGCAGAGCCAAGGTTGTACTTTCCTGATAGGTTAGTAACTATTGAAGATTCTGCCCTCCGCGATCCTAAAGTCGCTCGGGCCATGATTACGTATATGTCCCTCCCCAAAGACCAAGAGCTGGTGCAGCAGGGAAGCCCTGCTGACTTAGGAATATGAGTCTTCTGATGTTTTGCCGAGGTAAAACATCCCGTTACTTTGCAAATTATTGAGTCTTTTCGATACTTATACAATATATATTGTGTTTGTAGGTCTGTACGCGCTTCTCTGAGCTTGAGTTGAAGTGTATGCGGGAGCTGAGGGAGGTCAAAGGAGTTAAGAATGAGCGAAATGCCAAGATTAGGAGGCAACGTGCCCTGATCGCCGATTTGCTAGAAGCTTAAGTGGCTCAAGGTAATGAACTCGCTGCTCTCAAGGCTTTGTATCAAGAACAAACTTTCGGCCTTGATGAAGTTAGGACTGCTTTGAGGTCAGAGAAACTGGCTAGGGAGAGTGCCGAGCTGATGGCCAAAGGTGCGGTTGCCGAGTTAAATTGAGTCAGGGAGGAGCACGCCTCATAAGTGGCTCAGTTGAAAGAGCAGCATGCCTCTGAAATGTCCCAACTAAACCTTGGCCATGAATCTGCTTTGGTCGATGAGAGAAGTGGGGGCTATAATAAGGCGTTAGGCGACTGTGCGTCCGAGATGTCGAAGCTCAAGGATCTCATTTATCAGGGCAGGTACAAACTTGGCCTTGAGCGTGTTGGTCTGCCTATTGATCATGAACTATATGGACGGCCTACACTATGCCCACCTGATCTTTATCATGCCAAGATTTCTTCCGATTCTGAAGAGGATGAAGATGTATCTCTTGCTAGTCCCCCTCTTAAGGTTTAGTAGTTGTGTAATAGGGGCATCTTTGTGTATCGCGCTTGTTATTGACTTCTATCTTTTTGTATGCCTTTGATATAATATAATTTTGATTTGGCCTTCCATTTTGTCACATTCTGCGATTGAATTTTCTTTGAACCCCAACTTAATATTATTGTGGTATTGCCCCTCAAGACACGGAGTGCTCGTTGCGCCGTGGGATAGATAGCGCTCCGTGTGTTGATATCGTAGTAGTATATGTCTTCGCTTTACTGCATATATAGCCCGTGCAGCCAAAATTTTTAAATAATGCCCCTTGGGCATAAGTGTTCATCTCGGCCTATGGCAGATGACACTTATGGCTCATGCAGCCAAAGTCTTTAAATAATGCCCTGTGGGCATAAGTGTTCATTTCGGCCTATGACAGATGACACTTATGGCTCAAAGAGTCGAAGTTTTTAAATGATGCCCCTTGGGCATAAGTGTTCATCTCGTCCTATGGCAGATGACATTTATGGCTCATACAACTGAAGTTTTTAAATAATGCCCCTTGGGCATAAGTATTCATCTCGGCCTATGGCAGATGACACTTATGGCTCATACAGCCAAAGTTTTTAATGATGCCCCTTGCGCATAAGTGTTCCGCACGTGCGCAAAGGAACGCGCTTATCCTTTAAGCGAAACGTCTCGCGTGTTTAAAGGGTAGTTATGGGGAATTGCCACGTGGTAGTTTGGGGAGGCAGGGAATCGTTTTCCATCGTGCACGTCCAATCCGAATTAATTACTACCCACATAAACCGTCGCTTGCTTTAATTATAAATACCCCCTTCAATCCCATCAATTGTCATTCTTCAACTTCATTTTCTTCTTTACTTATACACCATAATAAGTAATGGATAAGAATCCAGATGAAACCAGCAGTTCCTACCATCCGCCGGCGACCCAAAATATCGTAGATACCCTTTCTCACATGGTAAAAGTTCTCGAACAAGAGGTCCAGAGACTGAAGAAAGACATCCCTTGGATGGTCAGAGCCATCCAGGATCTGGAGAGGCGTTTGGCCGCTGTGACCGCAGAGAGGGACCAACTGTGGGAGAGGTTGGGGTAGGGGAAGAGGAATAAGATAAGGGAATACGTACCTCGACCATCAAAAATATAGGAAAACATGTATTTCCAATGGTTGAGAGTTCGCCGCCGTGAACCGGTGATCTCCTTTTCCCTCTTTTGTTCTTCAACTTTTCCATCTGTTCTTACCTCTCTTCCCACCGGTCACGTTGAGTTTCAACTTCTTCCTAGATTGACCATCTTGTTTGTCTAGGGTTCTTACAGAGATATAGTTGTTAAAATTTATGACAAGTTGCGCTTAGCGTCGCAACTGTTCGTTGAATAGTCGGTACTTACTAGGGAAGGTCTTTTTTTTTGTAATGCATAATTAAACGGACCTCGAAGTCCCACCCTCATAATTTTCCATTTTAATGAAAGAGAAATGTGTTTTGCCCCCATGTGTACTTGTTCACTGTTTGTAATCTTCCTAATTTAACTTGTACTCGAATTTTTGGCTCTGTCTCACATTTGTAATGGATAAACTCCAGACAAGGAACACTTCGGCTCGAATAACCCATTCATTCCTTTAATAAAACTGTAACAGACTTAAAGGACCAAAAATAATGAATTATAATTTGACATACTTAAATACCATTGCGTGCACAGCATCTGGGGTTCAAACAACCCGGTCGTTAAGTTATCTTATTCCGAATTGATTCGAACCAAATCATGCAAGATCCTCTAGGCATTTAAGTCGGAACGTCAACGAAATAATTACAAGGATTTAAGGTTAAAGCAACCTTACATTAGGGTTTTCGATCTTCGATTCGATCAAAATGTTTATAGGCCGCTCCACCATGATCCTACCGATTACAATTTCATTGAGAAAGAAAAAATAAGTTTCAGCTTAACGGGTTTTTTATAGCGGATTCGGCCACTTGAGTAGTCCACGTGTCACGTTTTGATTGAGCCATCATAAGTTCCAAGGTGACTTTAGGTGTTGTTCCGATTGTTACAGTATAACCCCTTCCTATTGCAACCTTTCGAACGAATCGTCATTTCGGCCTTGTCATAAATGAACCGTGACCTTTCGTCTTTCTAGGTTGTCCTTCATTTCTATTTATATGAGTGTTTATTCATTATACCTCCCCCATAGTCCTCCTTCTTCAACTCTTACATTCTTAGTTTATCTCAGCAACTTGATTCATCTATCCTGAGCTTCATGGCGGACCAAAACAGTTATGCTCGCTCGCACAATCAAGGCGGCTATAATCCCGTATGTCCCCTTCCTCCTCGCTTAATCACTTCTAATGAGGTTATGGAAAAGATCCATCAGCTTAAAACAAAGTTGGCCGAACGTACCTTCGAGTTGGAGGGTGCCAGCGAAAGTTAGACAGGACTCTTGTCGACGGGGCTCACGCCGCCGCAAAAATTGCCCGTCTACGGGCCAGTTTGGACTCGACTCACCGGCTGTAAGAGCTGCAAGAGGAGGCATACAATACTATGATATAATGGTATAACAACGCCGTCATGGAGAGGAATACCCTCTGGGCGGCGCTAAGGCGTCGAAATTGAACTCATTTGCCTTTACACCTTTTTTTTCATTTTGTAATTCTAAAGTCTGTTGTACACGGCTTAGTCAATCAACGTATGCTTATTCATATATGTGTGTTTAGTTCTCATTTCTTGGCATTGTTGTGTTATAAATAAATTGCTAAATCGTAACAACTTTCACACTCATACTGAACAATTTTAAGACGTTCCTTTTAGTCTTGCCAAATCCAAGGAACTCTAAGTTTTGATTAAGTGCTCATAAATCATTATTTCACTTTTTAGAAAATATATGACAGTTAAATCAACTTCATCTTAGTCAGCATGTTTCAGCCTTTGATTTGCCCCTTAGGCACTAACATTCACAACGACCTCAACAGGCCTGCGAAATTTACGACGTGCTCTCATCGCACTTGACACATGCACCAACTTAAAACAAGCCTGCAAGGCCGGTTACCCAAACGGTAACCATCCTTTTGGTGGGAATATCAATTTGTATGCTCGGCTCAAATAGCCTTACTTCCCTAGGTTAATTGTTTCGGCCAATTCGGTCATTACTGTATTTGCCCCTATTGGGATTTTTCCCTTGTGCAATCAAAACAAACTTTTCATTGCATTTGAATAATAAGTCGGCAAAGATAACGGCCCTTTGTCTTGACCCTTCTTGATAAAACATAAAAGCTAATGACAATACATTCTCATGTTACTAATGTTCTATGGGTTTGGAATTTCCCTCACATCTTGATCCTTCAAGTAGTAGACCCCGGTTCCGGTCATGCTGATTACCTCATACGGACCTTCCCAATTGGCAGCAAACTTTTCATGAGTTGGGTCAACCATCGAACCCATGTTTTTCCGCAGGACAAGCTCTTAAATTTGAAATTTTTTACGATTCATATTTTTATCTCTTTCCTCTGTTAGCCGTTGTTGATAATCGTCCAATCGAATAAGGGTTACTTCTCTTTTTTCTTCAGAAAAATCCAAAGCTTCTTGCATCGCGGCATCATTTTCCCCCATCTCTACCATCATGGTTCTTAGATTTGGTAGGCCAACTTCTACGGGGATCACGGCCTCTGTACCATATGTCAAAAAAAATGGGGTTTTCCCGTGGATCGTCTCAGCGTCGTTCTGAATGCCCAAAGCATTGACGGTAACTCTTTCACCCAGTTCCCCTTAGCATTGTCCAACCTCTTTTTCAACCCTTCCAGAATAACCTTGTTCGATGACTCGGCCTGGCCGTTTGTTTGAAGGTGAGCAACGCTGGAAAAACTTTGCCGAATCCCCAGCTTTTAACAGAATTTATAAATTTTCCTGCTCTTAAACTGGGTGCCGTTATCCGCGACTATGATTTTCGAAATGCCAAAATGTGTAACAATATTCTTCCATAGGAAAACCTTTACACTGGAATCGACGATCTTGACGAGAGGTTCAGCTTCCACCTATTTGGTGAAGTAATCTATTGCGACCAGTAGGAACCTTCTGGACCCAGGTGCTCTCGGGAAAGGGCCAAGTATATCCAAACCCCATTGGGCAAAAAGCCAGGGACTTATGATAGGCCGGAGCTTGGTGCCTGGGGTGTGGATGATCGGTGCATGTTTTTGGCATTTGTCACATTTCTTCGCATAGTCAAGAGCATCTTTTTGCATATACGGCCACCAGTAACTTTAGCTTCTTACTCTGTGGGCCAAAGATTTGCCCCCAGTATGGCTTTCATAGCTGCCTTCGTGCAACTGATGTAATATCTTCTGGACCTACTTCGGGTGTACACACTTTAGGTATGGACTAGAGAACGATCTTCTATATAACCTGTTGTCTAGAGATAACCAATACCAGTTGGCCTGAACTTTGATTCGGTAAGCCTCTGAGCTATCACTGGGCAATTCTCCAATTTTCAAATATCGAACAATCGGGTCCATCCATGAGACCCCCAAATCAAAATATGTGGCAAAAATCGTATCCGGCACTTTATTAGTTTATGTACTCGACCTTGGCAAAAACTCTACCTGAATCACCCGCTTCAAATCTGAATGGATTGCCGAGGCAAGAGTGGCCAAAGCGTCGACATGAGTGTTGTTTGCTCTGGAAAACCTTTCGATGTACGCCGAGTCAAACTCCTTGAACAATTTCTGAGCCAGTTTCATTTATGCCCCCATTCTCTGGTTTCTGGAGGCATACTCTCCTGTTAGCTGGTTTGCGACCAATTGGGAATCACAGTGAATATTGAGGTTCCTGACACCCAGAGTCTTCGCCCTTTTGAGACCCATGATCAAAGCTTTATATTCGGCCTCATTGTTTGATGTAGAAAAACCTAGGCTTATGGCCTACACTATAATTGTGTTATCGAGCGATTTCAATACGATTCCAATCCCCGATCCTTTTCTGGTAGAAGACCCATCGATGAATAAGGTCCAAGCATCAAATTTCTATGTGGAGATTTGGTTGATCGTCAGTTCTGGGATGCCTGGTCCTGGGGGATCGACATCCATTATATCTGGCCCATCCTGCCCCCTAGTTGGAATAGGTGACGAGTTAGCTGTTATAACTGTCTAATCTGGAAGCTGGTTGGTCTGTGCCGCGGGGCAATCGGTAAACTTGACAATGAAATCAGCTAATACCTGCCCCTTAAATACCGTTCGCAGTTCGTACTCAATGTGCAATCGGCCCAACTCTATGGACCATTGCTCCATGTGCCCAGACAAATCAGCGTGGCGTAAGGACGCCTTCATCGGCGTTGAAGTGAAGACCTTAATTGGATGTTCATCGAAATAGTGGTGGAGCTGCCGAGACGTCGTAATGAGGGCAAGCACCAGTTTCTCAATTGGTAAATAATTCATTTCAGCTGCAACTAAAATTTTACTGACATAATACAAAGGCTTCTGAATTCCTTCATGCTCCCTAACCAAGACAGCACTGACAGCCTTCGAGGATGATGAGAGATATACCAACAGTTGTTCACTGGGAATTGGGATGGATATTAGCGGTGGGTTACTCAGATATGCTTTTAAATCGGCTAGTGCTTTGTCGCACTCTTCATCCCACATGAAGTTCTTTACTTTTTTAAGTGATTTAAAGAAAGATTGTCATCTATCTAAACATTTAAAAATAAAACGATTCAAAGAGGCGATCATACCGACTAAAATTTACATTTCTTTAAGGTTCTTTGGTGCTTTGATGTTCTGCAACGCCTGTATCTTCTCCGGATTGGCCTTAATGCCCTTGCTGTTTACCAGAAATCCCAAGAAATTTCCAGAACTGACCCCAAAAGTGCACTTTGCTGCGTTCAATTTCATTTTGTAGTACCTTAATATTTAAAAGGTTTTTTCCAGGTCAAAAATGTGATCGTCTAATTTCTTGCTTTTCACTAGCATATCATCCACGTAAACTTCCATGGATTTTTCGATTTCCTCCTTGAACATCTTCGTCACGAGCCTTTGGTACGTTGCCCCGGCATTTTTAAGGCCGAAAGGCATTACCTTAGAGCAGTATAGGCCCATGGTGGTGATAAACGCTGTAGCTTCTTGGTCTGGGCTGAACAGGGGTATCTGGTGATAACCAGAATATGCATCTAGGAAACTCATCCTTTCATGTCCAGCTGTTGAATCCACCAGCTGATTGATTTTTGGTAGCAGGAAACTATCCTTCGGGCATGCCCTGTTAAGGTCCGTGAAATCGATGCAAACACGCCACTTGCCATTCTTTTCCTTAACAATAACATGGTTTGAAATCCATTCTAGAAACTCAGCCTCCCTTATCGTCCCCGCATCCAATAACTTTTGCACTTCCTCTTCCACTGCTTTGGCTTTCTCTAGTGCCGTCCTCCTGGGTTTCTGTTTCATTGGCTTGTAATTCTTATCAACGTGCAACTTGTGACACATCACCTCGGCATCAATCCCTGGCATTTCGGAAGGTTGCCAAGCAAATACGTCGACATTGACCCTCAGGAACTCGGTCATTTTACTCCTTTCTTCGGCCGTCAACGAACTACTAATCAAGAAAAACCTTTCCTCAGCGTCCGAACCCTCCACTGCGGGGACCTGAATTACATCCTCGAGTACCTTTTCTGCTGGCATTCCTCGTGTCCCACCTTCGAAGGACTTCCCTGACTGTAATTGCTAGCAGTTCTTGGGGACCTTGTCCCTCTTGCTGGAGTCCTCAAGTAGTTCGGCCTCCTTCCTCTTTCCCTTATCGGTTGTTTCAACTGTTGTGATCCTTAGCACTTCGGCAATCCTACCCCCTGTCTGAGCAGTATCGGCGTCCTCCGACGGGCACTTGACATTTGCAACTCCCTGAACAGCCAAACTGAAACACATGCGAGCATCTTCTTGCTTTTCCCGAACTACAACCAGTTCGTCATCTGTTGGTGATGGAGACATAAATACAAGATTGTTTGATATTGCGTATAGATTGAACAAAATACTTTTGCTAAAACCCTATAAGAATAAAGGGATTTCACCTTTGTGGATCATGTAGAGGATCCATATGAGGAGACTAGGGTTTGAAAGCATCAAATTGCGATTTGGCCAGATTTTTATAATTGTCGCTGGGCTGCGAAAATTTATTGTTTTCGCCACTGAAACGACTTTTGATCATCCTAATTTTTTGCGCCAAAATTGTAACTTTACGTTCCGAACAACATATCCAAAAATCAGCCCGATCCAACGATGCGATCAAAAGTTACGATTGATTTACGACTGTTGTGCTGAAAACCTAAAGATCTTCTATCGTATTCCTTCCGCCATCAAATCTTGCGCCGAGTGTGGGCTACAATATCACCAAGATTTTCTCCACTCTCAATAGAACAAACCCTAACTCATAAGAATTATTGTTATCTTGAGAAGAGACAAGGCCGGCGTATATATAAGGCTACGATATGGACCTTAGGGAGAAATAAGTGTTTGGGCTTCCTATGGAAAGTTGGAATCCTAATTCCACTATGAATTAGTTCCTTCCATAAATTATAATTCACACCACTAAAGAATTATAATTTCACTCCCGTCCTTATCTCAAAATTTATATTTCGAGCTCCTTGTTATTAAATACTTATTATTCTCCCCACATTAAGATTACAGATAACCGTCATTTAAATTAAATTACTGACAATTATATTTAAATGACTTCTTAATCCTTGAGCCTACTACTTAACTTATTTGACATGTCAGATTAACATAATCCACCTGCAGGGTTTGACATGATCAAAACTTATAAGCTTCTCAAGGGGCTATATCAATCCCTATACCGGGACGTGAATTCCGTCAATAATTAATATTCATCATACATATAGTATCATCATCCAATTCACGAAGATTATTGATCCATATATGAATCTCACTCTTAATGAGTTAAAACAACAAACACTACATATATATGTCTATTAATTATTTCAAGATTAAGAACATAAGTAATCATAATAACCATGGGATTTTAAATTGTTTTATATAGTCAGTATAAAAACAATTAACCCAAACTGGTCCTATTCAATACACACAAAGTGTACTACCACAACGAGTTAAAACTATACCGTTTCCTGTAGTCAAGATATATAAACTACAAAAACTTGTGCTACAATTCTACCGATAGGTGTCCAATTCCATCTAAGACTGTGAACCATTAAATTTATATTCCACAAGAACCGATGATATGATCTTCTGTGTGTAAGCTATACTCTACACACCAAATCATCTACTATATAGAATAAAAGACACACATGCACAATATTTAAATAAATAATATAATGCAACAATTGCCCGTAAAGATTCTCATTAAAATAGCAAAACCAAGTTTATAACATATCCAAACCAACAAGAAAATTATGGCTTTTAGTATATCACTCTGACAGTTGGAAATTTGAGCTTCTGGTGGAGGGGAAATGCAACGGCATTCAACTGGGTCAACCACCCTTTGCCAAGGATCGCATTATAAGGGGAATCAATATCCATGACTATGAATTCCATAGTTCTCTGTTTTGGCCCCAAATGCACTGGTACCTCGGCTATAGCTATGGGCCAAACCGCTTCTCAACTAAAAATAAATACGGGCGAATCAATACTCCTCACCTGAGAGGGTGGGAGGTTTAGCTTCTTAAACATACTATGGCACATTATCTCGGACGAGCTCCCAGGATCGATTAACATTCTCTTAACATCAAAGGTATTAATATTAACAGTTAGCACCAGTGCATCATTATGTGGGGTATCTACTCCTCGCATGTCTTCTTCGGTGAATTTGATCTCATACGACCGCTTATCACGCCTTTCCCTTCTGTAGTTCGTAATCGACATCACCTCAGCCCCGAACGCCCTTTCAACACACTGGGCTCTCTTCACAAAAGCTCTCATTGCATTCTTCGTAACATAATCCTAGTTGGTATATCAGTGAATCACATTTATCACCCCACCGAATGTTTTTTGGAACTTCCTTGTCTCTACGCTCACCAGCGTTACTACTCTCTGCCTTGTTCTTTTTCGCCTTCTCTACGGGTTTAATAAACTCAGCTAGATGCCCTATTACTATTAAACCCTCCAAAAACTACTTAAGGGTTTGCATTATTCTGTCTTGTGACCGTGGTCCCTATGATATGAACACCTTACTCTCTTATTTCTCCGTTTTGAATCTCTGCCAAATGGTCTCGGCCACTTAAAGTACAGCTCGTCCTTGATTTGAAACATGATTCGGTGGATTGGTTTGGTGAAGACCGTGTGGACCCCCTGATAGCCATCATCACCGACATGGGAAAAATCCTCCCATTTTTACTTCTTGGAATGATCAGGACCTCTATCACCCCGGTCCTCCCTTCTGCTGGCGTTCATGTTCCTTCTCCAGTTCCCAAACATCAGTTCATCATCTTCCACACGGGCATACTGTCCGATTCTCGATAGCAACTCATCGAAGGTTTGAGGGGGTTTGGCAGGTTAAGGAGTTGTATATGCCATTATCGTCCTTGGGCAAACCATATCTGAAGGTGTTCAAGGCGAAATGTAAATCACAGCCCTATGCTTCTTGGAATATTTCCCAATATCTAGAAGAGTACTCTTTCAGAGTTTCATCCCTTCTCCGCCTCATATTTGCTAGCGCCTCTGGACCATTAACCACCCTGCTTCTAGTTATGAACCTGACGGTAAACTACAGTGCCAGGTCTCGAAAACTATCGATCTGTCCAACCGGTAGACCCGTGAACCATCTAAGAGCAACCTCGCCCAGGCTTGTCGAAAACATTTGGCACATCACAACACTATCCGAGATCCAGTAGGCCATGACCTGCTGATAATACCTGACATGGTCAGTCGGGTCAGTTTTTCCGTTATAAATATTAAACTTCGGTTGAGGTAGCTTTTTGGGTGATGGGGCTTCAGCTATGCGCCTTATGAACGGCGAGCCGTTCTGCTCTCCCAACGATTTTCTTGCTAGATCTCTAAAGGTGTAGGCCACAGATTTTCCTGCCACTATAGAGTCAATCAACTTTCTCAGGTCATTTTTCACCCAAGCTTTGGTCCCATAATCCTTTTCCACCAGTTTATCAAACACACTTGGCCTAGGTTTTGCCACTTGGACCTCTGGGGTGGAAATATGTACATCGAGCGGCTGCTTGTCATTCTAGCCCTGGGTACAGGTTTGAGCGGGTACTGGGTTCTCAGTTACAACATTATCAGTTCACGGCCGCCTGACGGTCGATGTTGCTATGTCTTCCTCCTCTACATTCCTAAAGGCAGACTTTATTATGTACTTTCTTAAAAGCTCGTGTAAGGTTTGATTCTCCAGCCTCAGTGTGGCAGCATCGTTGACGGTACGCCCACTAGCGACGTCGGGATTGTCATATTTGCTGTCCACCAGTCTCCGATTCGCAGGGGCCGGCGGGTTTTGAGAATCATTCTGTTGTTGCTGGAGAGGTGGCAATCTGCCATCTCCTCCGATGAGCTGCGCCTACGAAATTCGCGACGTAGTTGCTTTTGTTTGTGGCATGGTGATGACTGCTATTCTTGCCGGTGTTGAAAAAATGAAGAAAGACCGTCTATGTCGATTACCACAGACGGCGCCAAACGGTAGGTGGCGAAAAATTTATGATCTGACCCACTTGTGATAAAACGAAAACCAAAAGACGAGTCTGAGGGTATGGAAACAATGAATAGAGTGTGATAAAAGGATTTTTTGGGTACGATAGGTTCCCCCGGCAGCACTAATGCTAATTCGGTTGTACGTCCTCCATTTATGTGTGTGTGGTTGTTATATTGAGCCTTTAAGGCAAATATGAATTGTGTTACAAGCTTTCTCTCTTTAAAACAGATCAAGTAAAACTAGTAACTCTCTCTCTGCCCAAAATACCTAGCAACCATCAACCCTTTTTCCCGAGCCTCTCCCTTTCTATTTATACGTATAGAATTAGGGTTACATCTGCTCATTAAGGTTAATCGTAAAATGACTAAAAAGGATATGCGGTGGATAACAATCCAACTCCCATTCCCTTATCCACTACTAACAACCTCTTAATCCGTACGTTTGTAGTGGAGTAGTGCGGATCTGCACAATTCTGCACAGTTCTGTATGATTTGGTGTAATCCTCTACACGTATCTCCCACGTATTCCATATATGTTATGACACGTGCTCCCCTCCCTAGGGGTCTCGGCACCAGCAGCCTCTTATTTCGGCATGCTAGGGTCTCGGCGTGCTTTGGCACCTCTTCTTCGGCACACTCTTTTGTTATTTCCTTCAATTTGTGTCCGGCTTGTTCTCTGGGCCCAAAGAATGGGCCTCCGAACAGATGGTCCTGGCCTAATTTTATTTAACCAAATTTTATGCTCCCTCAATATAGATATAAAATATATATTACATAATATTATATCAAATTGGATTGTTAACGGATCGGATTTACCTAAATCCATATTTGCTCCATTATAATATCGGATTAGTGGATTCAGATCACCAGAGGCAACCTAGGCAAATGCTGAGAGCCCCATTTTGAGAGAGGGCACCCAAAAAAATAAAAATTTAATTGAATGTATCTAATTGTAAGAAATAAAATTTGAGAGGCACTTTAAAATTGGAATAAAATTAAAGATAAGAGAGAGAACCTCAGAGTTAAGTATTTTTTCCTCTTTCTCTCTTTTTCTTTTGGCCAATGGTATGGGCACGTCAAGTTTTTAATAATGGCACATCTCATTTAAGTTAAAATTTGTCTTTTATGCCTTTAGTAAGGGCGCATCAATTATTTAAAATAACCCTATTTTTTGTATCAATCTTCTCCTTATCATTACATTCTACCATCCCATTTCTCTTTGGTTTGCTCCATTTCCAATTGCCATTCAAATCTATGGACAATTTGATTTGTTCATCATTGCAATGCCAAGTAAATTTAACAAAATCAAAATTTTTCCTGCAAATTTTATGTATATTTTATTTATCTTTACTACATGTATTATATAGTGCTTGTATTATATATATATATATATATATGTACACATATTATATGTTCAATAGATTTTTTAAGTATTGTATTATTATTTTTTATTGTACTAACAAGAAGTTGTGAAATCATACAACCATCTATTTGATGCATTTATATATACCTAAAAAAAATAAAAGCGGGGAATATCTATTATTTCATAAATTATAATTGTAGAATGTAGACTCTTTCTATTTCGGAAGAATTATTTTTTTGGAAATAATGATAGTAGAAAAATAAAGTGAATGATCAATAAGAATTAAATTGTTATATATTATTCACACAATTGCATTATCATATTAGACTAAATATAAAATTTTACTTTATACCAAGTTTAGTTTATACAAATTGTATACCTAATACTAGCACAAACATTGCTAGGTAAAAAATATTTTTAATTTTGTTACACACTAATCAAATCAAGCTTTAGTTGTACGCTAATGTAAAGAAACACGAAAAATTAATATTTAAGGGAGAATATTGAAGAAATTCTTTTGAGTAAACTATAATCATGTTTTTTTCCTTTTAATATAATAGCAATAGGTTTAACCTTCATGTAAAATCATGCATCCAGCTATGGTATATTTCCATGTAGATGTTTCATGACTTTTAGAAAACAAGCTACTTTTACTACGCACTCAATTAGATAGTACATGTGATGGTTTTGCATATTTTTTTACAAGCTTGAAGATTTTATCTATTAAACTTATGTTAATTATTGCCTTAATTATTATTTTTTTAAATTCGGTAATTGACTGGGTCTATTTTTTGGAGCTTTTTGGTTTTAAATTATTAAATAATATGATTTTAAGATTGTTTTGTTAAAGGAGAAAATAATGATATGAGGCCCCAATTTTCGTTGATATTAAGTTTTGCTTGGGGCCTCAAAATCCCTAGAGCTAGCCCTGTAGATCACAATCGGATTATCGAATTAAAATTTTAAATCCATATTCAATAGATTATGTCAGATTTAGATCAAATTCGGATCGAAATCCGATTCATTGACAGGTATAGCAAGATACGGTTGATTACCCTCTTTTCTTCAATTCAAAATAGAAATCAATTTATTTATGCTTGTTCCTTAAGTATAAAACCAAAACCTTCTCCTCTTTTCTAACCGGACAATTTGACTTGTAATGTCCCGATTTTTGACAATGGAAGCATTTCCTTTCCTCATTATTAACTTTTGGATGAGTTGATCTATCATTGAGGATCTTTGAGGATGAGGGATAGTTGTTGATCTTCCCTTGAGAGTACTTCTTCTTTGCTAGAAATTTCTCAAATTTCCTAGAGATGAGAGCCATGTCTCCATTTCCTTTTCCACCCTTTCCTTCATTTAGTTTTAAAGCAAAGATTGTCAATGGATTTGCTTTCTATCATCCTTCTTCTCTTTGCAACTCCTTCTCATGGGTTTTGAGAGAACCCAATAGCTCATCCATGCTAAGAGTTTTGAGGTTCTTAGCTTCTTGAATTTCCATCACCTTAGGCCTCCACATCTTTGGAAGAATCCTAAGCACTTTTCTAATCTTCTCTTCATTAGAGTAAACCTTGCCAAGAAGGTCCAAAGCATTAGTGAGAATAGAAAATCGACTATACATGGAATCAAGTGATTCGTTAGGCTCCATCTTAAACAATTCATAATCATGGACAAGTATATTAATATTGTCCTCCTTGACTTGATAAGTTCCCTCATGGGCAACCTCAAGCTTGTCCCAAAGCTCTAGCATTTAATTGAATTTTCTTATTATCATGCTCATTGTATTCGGATATTGACTTGGGAATAATATTTTCCCTTTCGTCTATTTTTGTAATCTCATAAGGTCCAACAAATGTAACCTTCCACTATTCAAAATCACTAACTTGTAAAAATGTACACATTCTATTTTTCCAATAGTTATAGTTCTTACAATCAAACAATGGCGGTCTATAAATAAAAGCACCTTCGGAAAGGCCGGTTCCTTGATAATAATACATGATCGAGGACTCTAAGATTGTGAAATCAAAACAAGAGAACACCCTCTGATACCAACAGTAGTTCAGAAAATACCTTAGAGGGGGTGAATAGGGTTTTAAAAACACTTAATGCGGAATTAAAAACTTTTTCAAAAAGTTTAAGCAATTTAACTAGCTAAACAATTATATCAAGGAATGCAAGCAAATAAACAATCAAGCAATCAATCCCAAGAGTAATCAATAAATATAAGTGCAATCAAATAAGGAGCTTGAGTTAGAAAGATTAAACCAATTTGAAGTCCAAGACTTTTTGTCCTCACGGTTTTGGTTTCCTAAACCATAGTCCGCGCTCGGTTAGTTCTCCGAGAATTTTCACTAAAATCAATCTCCTTCCGGGTGAAGATCAAACATCTACAAGTGTTGTGGTCTCACACACTCTAAAAGTATTGCTTTACTACAATACTCTCACAAGAATCCCTCTTGCTAACTTTGTGGGATTTACCTCTCACAAACACTAAACAAGAATTTACCTTCTTGTTTTCCTATGAGATTTACCTCTCACAAGTTGAATATAGATTGTTTGATGATTCACACCAATTAACAACAACGTTTAAGTGTTTAAAGAATACAATTGAAGCTCACACTAGAGTTACTTGTTTGATCAATATTTATAGCTCAATAAAAATAATTGATCAAAAATAATTTCTTGAATCTTTTGATATTGAAGATAGATGAAATATGAAGTATAAGAATGATTCAAGGTGGTCAAAATGTGTCTTAGATAGTGTATATATAGTCTCAAACGTGATATAGCCATTTGTAAGGTTTGGCAGAAGTTTAGTACCAAAAATGGTAAAAAAATCATAAATCCAACGACTATATTCTGGGGCATCAGTCGACTGACGGACCCTTAGTCGACTAAAGGGCTCTGTCCATCAGGCCAAAATCCCAATTTTTGCACTTTTGCATATAAGCTTCAAAATCAATTTTAATGCTAGGGGAAGGTCAAATATAGGTTCCTAAGACACCTATTTTTGTGAAAACTCAAAATATGATTGTTTGAATTTAATATGAATTTATTTCAAAACCGGTATTTGTAAGAATGATGTTTTTAAATGATTTTTGATTCAAACTGATTTTGATCAATCTAAAAAAGATATATCAATATGTATGAGCTATATAAATAATTAAATAAGAAACTTTACATAATACCTAAGCACTCACTCAATTATCGAATTAACGAGTCTTTGAATGCTTCGATTTGTTTCTTCAATTTGATCTTCACTTGAAGCTTCTGTCTTGAAGCTCTTGCATGTGATCCTTGAACTTAATATCCATGGATTTGCATTGATGAGATTGATCTTCTTACTAGTCCAATGCGTTGTTGACTTGATCGGATATTGATTGAAAGATCATTGTCATGTGGCATGCTTTATTCGAGCAATCATGATATTCTTGATTTTTCAAGTAAGAAAACTATAATCTTAAATCAAGAAACGTGTTAAATTGCACATGATTAAATTATTGTTATTACCAAAATAAGATTAAGACCAATAAGGTCAACAATATATATCCAATAATTTATTTATTTTCACAATGTTTGGTTTTCTCAGTGTATCACAAAGCCTAAGCCAAACTCACCAAGAAGTGTGCATAATTTATTAAAGTGTTGAGCGATACATCATATATATGTTGCATGATAGAACTCTAATTATGTCCTAAATTAATAAAAATTCTATTTACTTTGGGATAGTTCAAATTTATTAATAGTCTTATATTCTTTATGAACGTAATAACTATACCAAATCTCACAATTAAAAATAAATAGTGTTCTTAATTATTGATTAAGTAAAAAATTCCTGCAAAGTAAGACTATCATTCTTCTATATGCCCTGTGGACTTCATTTCTTAGCCCAACCTCTAATGCTCGTGAGTCCCACTAGGCGGGCCACCTGATTTTTTTAACACACTTTGGTAGAATCCAATCCAATTGAACAAAAAAATTCCATGAGATTACTTGCGGTTTGTTTCAAAAGCTAGGGTGTCTAAACACAATTAAAGTTTTTATCTCAAAACATTGTTGTTTCTCAGTAATTTTTTTATTCTTTTAGTTGGTGTCCCAAATTGCATAAGTTACTCCCCAAATGGCATAAGTAGCATGCGTAATAGTGTAAATAGTGTCAAATAGCTTGCCATGCTAGCTAATTGTGTGCAGTAATTAGGAAAAGAGCAAACTAGAGCACACAATGTAGCGTTTTGGGGCAAAAAAGGCGACATATTTAAGACACTGGTTCGTCTATATGAATCCCCCACATGAGCATAGAGCTACATATCATTAAATGTTGAAGTTGAAATAAAAGTGTGAGTGGGTTAGATTAATGGTAAGAGCGCTCACCTAAATCCAAGAGATTTCAGCTTTGAGTCACACATGACCTTGATTGAAAAGATTTCGAACTTCAATTTCTTTTTCTTTTACTACACAGCAAAGAAAAAAAATTAACTAACCCACTCACACTCTTTTTACAACTTCAACATTTGCAATAATGATGTGCTTAACGAATTTAATATTTTTTGTTGGATATTTGAATGGTGGAATTCACCTATATATAGGAGACTCGATTATGAAAGATAAATGATCTAGAACTTTGATTTTATCATCTAAATGTGCATTCTGTTATACCACATCATTGCTGCAAAAAATATATCCAATGATTTTTTTCCACTATGATTGGTTTTTTCGGTGTATCACAAAACCTAAGCTAGACCCACCAAGAATTGGGTCCTATGTCCATTCTATATATGAAATAAATGGAATTGATATCTACATATATGAAGATAATATTGTAGATTGATTTATATTTAGCCTCTATCTTTATTAGATTCTAAAGTACAACTTTCTTTATACGCTGTATAACTTTATACACTACAATAATACTAACACTAATAGATTCGCGCAATGCATCATATGTCGTATGATAAAATACTAAGTCTGTCTCAAATTAATAAAATTCTATTTACTTTGGGATAGTTCAAATTTATAAATAGTTTTATATTATTTTTGGACGTAATAACTATACTAAATTTTATAATTAAAAATAAATAGTATTCTTAATTATTGATTAAGTTAAAAGTCCTCAAAAGTGGAACTAGCTGGCCCATTCATCTACATGCCATGTGGACTTCATTTCTTAGCCCAACCTCGGACACTCATGAGTTGGGTTTTGCCCACTGGGCAGGCCACCTGATTTTTTTATCACACTTTGGCAGAAATCCATCCCAATTGAAACTAAGTTTCGATTATTGAATTTAAGAATTTTTTTGATATTGGAAAATAGAATATTTTTTTCACTTATAATAAGTGTAATATATGTACACTACATATTAAAAACCTCAAAATTTTTTGGTATGTGCTGATATATATAAAATTATAAAATTATATTTCACGCAAGATATTACTATTAAATAGTATTGAAAAGGAAATTTGAACGCTTAATTGAAAGCATATTCAATTACGATTTGGTTAAAGTAATTTTATGTTCTTAATGTGAAAAATTACCAGTAACCCTATTGTGCACACACGTAAACTTGCCCCCAAACTAGTATATATGCATATAGCCCTTTTCTTAAGAGAACAAGTTTTTTGATGACTAAATATGTACCTACCTTGTTGAGGGGTAAATGAATAATTTTTTTATAAAATTTTGTAAAGATTATGTCCAGTAAATTTTATCGAAAAAATCAATCAAAAATGAATTACTTAACAAAATTGATATACAAGCATAAATATATCTTTTAGCCATTGAAAGTTTAGATGTTAATGATAGTCAACAAACACTATGTCTTGTTTGATTGATGTTTTAAGTTGAGATTTTAAGTTAAATTTTTGAGAAATGTAAAAGTAGGTTGAAAAGTTTTTTTAATCAATACAAAAAATTCATGAAAAAAAAACTTAAAAAAATAGTCACAATTGATTTTATTTTATAGATCTCGATGAGTATGTTTTAAATATATATTTTTTATTTAATTTTAATTTTTGAATTTAAAGTTATAGGTGACGTTTGGTTGATATTTTGAGTTGAGTTTTTAAAATCTGGTGTTTGCTAGAATATGGAAGTATGTTGGAAAGTGAATTTGCTTTTTGTTTGAGTTTTTTTTCAACAAGTTAAAAAATTTCAAAAAATAGTTACAATGAATCTTATTTTATAGATCTCGATGAGTAGGTTTTAAATATATATTTTTTTAATCCAATTTTGATTTTTAAATTTAAAGTTAGTAATGTTTTTAAAAAAAATAGAAAAAAAAATAAAGTGAAATAAATTTTGAAAAATATAAAAGTAAAATTAATTTTAAGTTAAGTTTTTAAAATTTTAAAAAATAAATATTTATTAAATATATTATAGTGTTTAAAAAATTTTATAAAAAAAAATAAAGTGAAATAAATGACGATAAGTGTGAAGGGGTAAAGTTAGTATTTTTAGTAGAAAACTAAAACTCACGTTTCTCGCTGGTGAATCCTCTTTCCAATTCAGTTCAATTGCTTTCCAATCTCACAAAATCAATCAGGTTTGACGTGTTCTTCTCTGTAAAGCACTCAATTTCAGGTATGGATCCAAACCCTGAATCCACTAAGCTTCTAGTACAACAACAAAAAACCCGAACCCTAGATGATAGTAATCCCACCGGAATTGACAGAATCAGCAATTTGCCTGACGAAATTCTGTGCCATATCCTCTCTTTTCTCCCCACTAAATACGCTGTTGGTACTTCAATTCTCTCCACACGATGGAAGAATCTCTTCCCTTTCATCCCCAAACTCTCACTCAACTTCGATGATTCTTTACTCTTACATCCCCACAAAGAAAACCCTAATTTGATCCCTAATTTTGTTAAATTTATGTACAATGTGATGAACCGTATGATAATTACTGCGCCGCGCATTTTTAGCTTTAATCTTAAATGTCAACGAGATTACGAGGGAGTTAGAGAACTCACTGGTGAGGTTGATGGGGATAATGACGGCAAATATTCGCATCTTATTATCTGGATTTATTTGGCATTATGTAAGAATGTTAGAGAACTTTCTGTTTATGTTGATAATGAGGATAGTGATTTTAATCGGTTTCCTGAACAATTGTTTCAATGCTTGAGTGTAATGTGGGTTACTATCAGTGGGCGTTTCTTTTTTGATGTTCCTACTATGGTACTTTTGCTGAATATACGGAGCATGTACTTGGATCGTGTAGTGTTTCCTAACGGCAAAGCGGTTGAACGGCTTATTAGTAGGTGCTTTTTTATTGAAGAGTTTTGTTTAGAGAGATGCTATTTTCAAGAACTTGATGTTCTTAAGATATCCAGTACAGCGCTTAAGCTTTTGGTGATAATTAATTGTAAGTGGGATGAAAAGTATGAAGTTGTGCTTGATGTTCCAAATCTTGAGCTCTTTAATTACCAGGAAGATACTATTGCTTATGAATATACGCTCAAGAATATGGGCTGCGTTCGTAAAGCTCACATAGACATTGGAATTGGTTGGGATCAAGGACTTGAGGATGGATTGCGCTATGAGGCTAATGCAGTGGGGCTTGTTGCGGCTTGCTCGAATCTCGAAACACTATATTTATCACAGAATTCATTGCATGTAAGTACTCGAAAGTGTTTGTGATTTTTTTTTTCCTTCTCTCATTGTTATGAGATATCTGTGGATTTGATACTTCTGTGGATTTGATACTTATTTTTATCTTGCATTCTTGCATACAGGCCATCCAATATTGCCAATTTTACTGGAGATCTGTAAAACCCTTTTGTAATTTGACTACCTTGAAGCTTGGTCTTATCGACAACCCTGGTTGGCTTTTTTTGGTACGCTTGCTCGATAGTACGCCCAACCTTGAATTCCTTGAATTCATTTGGGTAAGTTAAGTTGTGATTAATGGTTTCCGCAACAAATTTCAGTCATAGTCATGATGGCTAGGTAGAAATGTTAAGAACTTTCATTGTATGGGGTGGCTGGAAAGTCGCTGGTTCGAGTCTTGCCATCTCCCTACCATCAACTTGAACAATGGGTCTATCCAGGGATGTATTGCTTTCCATAGAAAACAAAAAATAGAAAAGATTAACCTTTTCTCGATGAAGCATAGACACGAGTATGGGTGTCTTATGGTTACAACAGGGGGGGTACGGCAAATCTTAAAAAATTGAGACATGGGTATGGCAAGGGACACATTTACAAATAAATATTTTCTATTTTATATATGATAATGATAATGATGCAAAGTCGTCATATCCAAAAGAGAAAGGATTACATCAAATAGAAACCATAGATCAAAAAATTGAGATGCCAAAACCGAAAAAGAGATATAGTTGTGACTGTGAGAAGACTGAAGAAGAGAGAGGGTCAGGAAAGGTGAGTTTCGATGATGAGAGGACTACGTTTGAGTGGCGGTAATAATAACAACCTTAGTTTTTATTTTCATCGGTGATCTACGATGAGATGTGAATATGTTGTATCATCTATGTGTATACTTCTAATTTAGTAAAAGACACCCAAGTACTATTAAATATTACAAATTGACCCTATTTTTTTATTACTCAGCCGTGTCCAAGGAGTACCCATCCAGTGTCCACGCTGTGTCCATTTTTTTTAAATGCCTAGTATATTAGACGCGGCACGTGGTGTGTCCATGCCGTGTCCGACATGGATACTCCACACAAAATGAAGTACCTGTGCTTCCTTGCTTTTTCTTATTGTTTGTTTTGTGGGTAGGGATTTATGGAGTACGAAGACTTTCCAGATTTTGTGTCTAGTGTGGCCAAACGTCAGCCTCAGTGTCTGTCATCCCATCTTGACAAAGTTAAGATTGAGGAATTCACTGGGGACGAAGATGAGCTCAGTGTGGTAGAATTTTTCTTAGAGAGTGCAAAAGTTCTGAGGGAGCTAGAAATCGTTTCTGATTTATCTTCAGAGGAGCAGTTGAACATTAGCAAAAAAGTATCATTGTTTCCAAAATGCTCAGCCATTTGTGAGATTGTGTTTACAAGTACTGCAGAAAGCAAGTATGAGTTTTGGGATATTCTAATGTGATGAAAGGACAGTAAAATATTAACGAATTGTTGATGTATTTCTTCTATTTTGAGTACATTTGCCATTTTCTTGATTGTTTCTTGGATCTATCATGTGTTAGTTTTCACAGTTGTGATCCATACTGATGGGAACTATTATGTTTATCATCAAAATTTCCTTTTGGTGGTCTTTGTTGGAGTATTTTTGACAGGATCTCCTACTAGCACAACACTTACTAAATTCTCTTCTTTTGTTGTCAAAATGAGTCTGCTTTAATCTACACCAGTTCTCACAATATAGTTTATGTATGTGTATATCCCTATTCCGACTTTAATGAAAGCTGGGACAGTTAGTAGTCCCTTTATGACATTGTTTGATTCAGATCTAGGCCGGCGTGTGACCACTGCTACCTTGGTGTTGGTGTAAATTCATCTTCAGCAAAATTGTGCTACCTGGCCAGCACACCACGGGAATTCAAATCCCTAGACTCGGATCACAGGTTATTGCACCCCCCCCCCAACCCCCTCCGGGCCCCATGCATGTGCACATATGATCTGATATTAATTCACACACACACACACACACATATATATATATATATATCTTTTAACAGTCCCCAAGGATTTAATTTATGATCGAGTAGTGTTACTTAACCAAACCTTCTTTGGTTCTTTTGCAAGTTGTAATTATGCTGGATTCTCGATTAATTTTGGAAGCTTATTCTATGTTGGTTGTTTACTACATTACAGTGTAGGATTAATCCTCAAACCAATACACTATATGCACAAAAATTTACAGACTTGATTAATCACAAATCAAACTAGACTTGCATGCTTTAATCACACAAAACGACTGCAATCTCCACTTTCGGTGCATATAGCTTCCCCTCAAATCACACTACCCACACTACAGCATGTCACACAGCTCGGACTCGGTTTGATCTCCTTGAAAGGCTTGCGCTTCAAAAATGGGTTTGGGATTTTGTGTTCTACAAAGAAAGAACAAAAGTTTTGCGTTGAACTTGACAAACCCAAGGTGGTGGATAATATTTGCTCTTAGAGAAATACGTGAGAGTGATTGCAAAAGAGCGTCTCTTGTAAGCCTTGGAGAAGGTCTATATTTATAGAAAAAAATATTAAAACATGCCTCACTCAAAGTAGGTTAAAAAACTAGGTTAAAAGGAGTTTTTATGTGCAGCCAGATTGAACCAGCGGAAATGTCGGGTAGGAAACACCACCGGTCTGTGTACAATAATTGTAGGCGCAGCATACTACCAGCGGACCAGTCTGGACATCACCCCAACCAGTTTGTGAGTAAATCCTCACTGACGTGAAACCAAAAGAGCGGACTGGTCTCCAAGAGAACCACAATGGTCCATTTGAGAATTTCCTGCTGCACTCTAATATCATCCAATTTTACTCCAGTTTGCTTTTGTTGTGTAAGGATCACTCCGAAATCACTTGAAGTACGTAAATAACACACGCAAGAGCTTCCTAAGCAATCCACATCAAGCAATCACGAATACAACACGTTCACCTTCTAAAACATAAATTTCATTTGAAATCTCTTTTTCTGATATGCAATAAGAACGCCACACCTTAGGACTCAAAAAAAAATTTTTAATGCCAAGCTTTTCATATCCCGTCTAATGCACGGCTTGCTTGAAGTTCTTCAAATATACACTTGAATAACTCAGCAACTTACAATCGGTGTTTTTGTTGAAGGAATAAAGCCATCATATTTTATAATTTACAAATTATGTATCTAGAATTCTGAAATACAATGTTTTTTCCTACTGTAAGGCAATGGTTAAAATTTTCTAACAGAAGTGCACTAAAATTGGTACTTCATTTATGTTTCACATTTAGTATGTGTGAGGAATCCTAATCTTCCATTTTACTACCCGTCTCAATTTGATACTCCCAATTGACTTTGGTTCTTTTGGGGGAAGCATTAATTTCAACCTAATCAATGGTCAAGAATATAACTTACTTTCAAGTCTCGATTGTGAAATCTAGTTCATTGATTATATCCCGGAAAGGAAATTAAGAAACATGATTATCAATTTGAGACATACGAAAACGGAATTTGAGACATAAATTTGGGACAGAGGGAGTAATTCATTTGGATATCGGATGATAAGTTAACTATGATTGTTTTTTTTTTTCCTATCCAGAAACAAAAAGCATTTAATTGATAAAATCAAGAAAAGGCGATACAAAGAAGTCCAAGATGGGGGACCAGCAGTCCACCAAAAAGAACTTCCAAAGAAAAAAGACTACAAACAAAATAATACAAGCAGAACAAACAGAGCAAGGAGAACTAATGGCTTAATCATTCTATGATTTCTTCATTCACTAATTTTTGCCGTATATGATTTATTATATAACGATACCTTGAATACTTGGATTATGTTGCGAAGAGCAATTTGACCAAGACCATATGGTCTCTTGTCAAAGTTCAGATTGATTTTTGTTTAGCTGTGAGATTTTGACTGCTAAACCTATTCAAGGGATTTCTAATCGTCAAATTGTCATATATCTGTTTTTCTTTACTGAGGTTAGCTTTCTCGATTTTTTTGTATTCGATGCTAGTTTTCATGTTTGTACAAAGCATTCTCAAATATTTTAAGAAGATTCTGCTCATTTATTTATTTTTTGTGGGTACAAAGCATTCTCAATATCCATCAGTGTTTGAACCTGTTGCTTCCAGATGTTTAGGAAAACTCGCTGGAGCCTGGAAGTGCAGAACTGATTGAAGTCCTGCTTTTAAAGAGGTTCGTTAAGCTATTCTCATTTCTATTTACAAAACTTTTGTCATTTATATCTTTTTTCCCATTTATCTTTTATCTTTCTTTTATCAAGCTGCAAGTTTAAAGGGACCAGTGGTTGAAACTAAACTATTTCAGGAGTCTATGCTTTTTTTTTTCTAAAGGTTCATAAATGATTAACTAAAACAAATAGAATATGTATATTCATTCTTTCCTTGTTTATTTTCTCCCTATCATTTTCAAAGTGTTGGCATTGGTGAAGGAAGACTTGAATAGACTCAAACATAAACTATTGATTTGGGGGGTACAAGCGTAGTTGTACACAACACTCAACCTAATGAGACCCTAAGACCCTTTCCTCAAAGGTTCAAAAGGGATCAACCGTGAAGTCTGTTATTTACTCATAAGCAATTTATTTAAAGTCTAAAATTCATGTCAAAAAAGCTTCTTGTGGCAACTTGGCCACAACCCCTTTGAATCATATGGATATCATCTTTAGGTTTTCGTTTTTAAAGAAACTTGACGTTAAAACTCCTGAGTTGTGCTTGGGAACCTCAATTCCAATGCTTAATATTGGACCCCCAAATTCCAAATTCATTGTTTGGATACAAAAATTGAGTTTGGAATTGGCTCGTAATCCTAATTCTATGGATCACTATTCCATGTAAATTGAATTCCCTAACAGAAGTAGAGAATTCAAAGACCAATATTATTTGGAATTGCAATTCAATATGCTTAATTACTTACTCTTAACACACGGTATTTTTTTCTCTCATACAGTCTCACTCTCGCATAGGGGTGTGCACGGTTCGGTTAACCGAACCGTGAGGGTGTTCTGCCAACCGAACCGACTTAGTCGGTTTCAGAGATTTTGAGACCGAAACAGAACCGAGCACTAGCAACAACCGCCGGTTTCGATGGCCTTCGGTTTCTATCGGTTTCGGTTCGGTTTCGGTTTAACAAAATGAATCAAATTTGTCTTTTAAATTCATATACACTAGTCTAAAATAGAGAAAAATTTGTAAACCTAAATAAAACAAAATCCAAAAAATAGATGCAAAAAGTTGAAGGAATCAAATCATCAATAGATCTTCTAACACCATTTTACAGGAAAGCTTCAACTTTCAACGAGATCTATGGAAGATCTACATAAAATCTACAAGTATAAATACATAGAGCTAACCTTCATTAGCCTTTGCCCTTTCGTCTTCACCTTTTTGTCTTCAGATCTGTTCGAATATGAGGTTTTTAATAGATGGTGCCGCGAGTAGTGATGCAGGAGATGGATGTGCGGTGGCCATGGGAAAAGGGTTAAAGGGCAAAGGGTTTTGTTTTGTTTAGAGAGAAGGAAGAATGACGGTGTGAGTCTGAGAGTGGGAGAGAGAGAAAGTGAGATATTTTGATTTGCTTTTATCCAATACATCTCATGCCCACAATATTACAATGCTCCTTTTCTTAACCAATAAAACCTCAGCCACACACTAATATTAATACCGGTTCGGTTTGGTTTAACCGATTTTCTGTTACTAAAAAACAGTGAACCGAACCGACAAGACTCGGTTTTGTTTTTTATTAACCGAACAGGACATTTTACCTCAAAAAACAGAGCGGTTCGGTCCGGTTCGGGCCGGTTCGGTTCATCGGTTTTTTCGGTTTCTTGCACACCCCTACTCTCGCATGCAAGAAAATATAGATCTATTATCTTCTCTCGTGCAAATAGATATATGCGAGGAGGAAACTTGACAAAGAAAAGATATATGCCAAAAAGCTCTTATCCTGAAATTTGGTACATTAATTATATCCTAAGAAAGGAAAACATGACTCCTAATTTAAATGTAAAAGAACTTTTACCATTGCACTTACTAGCTGCTGCATTAGACACTCTAATTGCACGCATATATGTCCGGTCAACCTGATAGTAATCCAAACACAGCATGCCTTGACCCATATCTACTTGAGACCATGTTGAATGTTGGATCCAATACCATATATATAACTTAAGAATCATTTAGGTCCAAATTGTATGATAAACAAAACTTACTTAAACTGAGTACACAATGAAGGTGCTGAACCAGACATTCAAGGTGCTTGATTGGTAATTGGCTCAACCAACATTTTGATTTTTCTCTTTCCCTTTGAATAGCAATGCATTCCTCCAGGTCCTCATCACAGGCAATTAAAATCCAGTTATTATCTTCATCCTGATACTTGATATATATCAAAAGATCCGTCATTCAACTGCAGCCTCGTTGTCACCTTCTCCACTAAATCTGTCTCTCTTCATAAAAATGGGAGTTGAAACCGAATAGTAACATCTCCATGTTTTGCCTTTATGGTCACGGTTCCCACATCTTTTTCTTGTCTAGAATTACTTGTTTTGTGAGAAATACCTGCTGCGGCGGGCATAGGAGGTGGGTCAGAACACGAGGGGTCTCCCTTGTGAGTTCCTTTAATTCCTTTATTGCCACTACAAACACAAAGGGCATTAACCTTCTTTCTCTTCAGAAGTGGCCACTTGTTGATTTTATCAGTCTGCATGCCCGCTTCAATGTAGATCTACTAACTGCAAGAGAAGAAGAATCCACAGAAGAAACTCTTTTCAATGGCTTACACCTGTACTGCAGGTGAAATTAGGAGAACAAGCAAGATCTGTGTAATGTTAGAAGAAAAAGGTATACAGTTGAAATTAAATATGAAGGTATACAAGTTGAAAATAAATATGAAACAAGTATCTGTGCAGCGTCATCAAGCCTCTTTCCAAAATGTTTTGTGAGATCCAAGCAACTTAATGTAATGTCAGTTGTTTTATATTCTCTCTCTGATTCCTTTTCTCTAACAGCTTCTTCCATCGTTAGCTCGTCATCTGATAGCTGCTGCATCACTACATTTTCATTTCGCAAGGATTCAGGCATTGTGGAAGCATTATGGTTATTTCATCATTCGTAGCAGCTTCAACAAACAATTCCTCTCTAGCTGTTTTCTCAGAATGACAAACAACTATGCCATTTTGTTCCAAACCAAGAATATTTGATCCATTGTCCATAACAGTTTCACCCTCCACTTCGTTCTGCACCATTTCCCTCTCATTTGCATAAGATTCGGGTGGGGGTTGAACGCTAATAATGTGGAATATTCTAACAGAACCAGGTTCATCATCATTCACAAAAATTTCACATACTTCAACACACGATTCCTCTCCCACTGAACCAATTTTAAAACACGGAAGTTGCTTCTTCACTATTGCAATAGCAACCCCAAGTATATCTGCGGATCTCCAAAGACTGTGTTCCAAAGGGGAAGGAAGAACTATAGCACATAATAATGATTCTTAGTGTGAGTACTATGCAACCAGATTGCATAACATCCAGGCTTGTTGTTTGTTATAGACAATGGATCAAATATTCTTGGTTTGGAAAAAAAATGGTGTAGTTGAAATCTTTGCAACCATATTCTTAGTGTGAGTACTATGCAACCAGCTTCGGGGAGTCGGGTTATATCCTTGCAGTCATGCAGAAGCAAGGCTTATGGTATAAAAGTGCCTTACCAACAATACCCTCACCTTTTCTAAAATTACAAAGCCTACACCAACTGTTGAAATCTTTCATCACACGATGCCTATATGGATCACCATTATGAGATATTGATGATGAAAATTTAATGGCAGTGCTCGCCCGGGCTATCAACATAGGCCATGGCAGTGCTAGTACAGCATGGAATCCAGATCTTGCAGTGCCGTCGCCCACTTATTGATCTCTTACTAGCAACCCGAGACGGAAGAATTTTATCAAGTTTGTTTCCTGCAAGGAATGTGCTGAGTTAGAGAAATTTTGACAAAGTAATCTTGTAATCAACAATATTCCCTGGAAGCAGAGTGCTTTTACTAAAGTAATAATCCATGTAACTTGCTTTCAAGCTGTGCAATAAAATGAAAGTTGGTTTTAGAAGTACTTCCTAGATCCATATTTCCATCCCTTTTAAGAGTTTCTGCTGCTAATAATGCTCGATTCCTTATTAGCAATTCCACATTTCAAGCTGTGCTCGATTTCTTATCTTACATGTGTAAATTGGCAACTAACTACCCTCTCCCCGTCCCAAATTAAAAAGAGTCTACTTCTCTTCTTTCATTTGAAGATTAGAAGTGGATTCTTAATTTGTAAAGGAGGTAGTATTTTTCTTTCAATGTGGGAAAATAGGTGGAACTAAGGAAGCACGAACCTTGAAGATGTCTTGGGCTAGGCGGTGTTGATCATCAGAAAAGAAACTGATTGTTGATGTCTCTACGAGCTCGATTACACCAGAAATGCACCGGCTGGAAGGTTTGAAGATGGGCAGCAAGAAAGATATCCATATATCGCATTTGCGAGCAAAATCACGCTGCAGGTGATCCTTAGTAGTACGAGTCCGGCTACCGGGAGACCAGTTGAAAACTTCCGCAGTGGATGTTAGATTTTCGAGAGAAGAAATGAGACGGTGCAGATGAAATACTCTAACCTACCTTATCTCATCTTTCTATATATACTATCGAAAAATATCAATAATTATAATATGGCCCAACATTACATAATAATACTAAACTAACCAACACTTTCTTTTAAGCCGGTGCAAAAATATCTAACATGCTCGGCTTGTATAACATCGCCTGTAAAGAAGTCTTGTTCACATTGTTGAGATATTACTATTTAAGCACTTGTTTTATTTTAATTATTGTAATTCAATTAATCTGATAAATATAATCTTTAGTAGATTATCTGTAAATGGTTTGTGATGTAGTATTAATCTCAAGAATACCACATGGACACTCCAAGTTATCTATAAAGTAATGTGGAAACAACATGGCATCCTACGTGGTCATGAAGCTCTATTTATGAAAGGCTCACTTCAACAAATTTCAAAGTATCAAGAAAATTTAAGAGAAGAATTTGTATTTGAGTGAATAGGATTTTAATTGTTAAAATTTTAGATATTTGATTATTTAGAATATTCTTTAAATAATTTTTAAATTCCCTTTGAAAATTACATCTCATTATTTGAAAAAATAGATTTTTCATTATTCTTTTCAAATTTAATATAACTTTATCTAAGAAATCATCTTTATATCTATTATACTTCTTACATCTCCTAAAACTAGTCTTACAAACAATTTAATATGGGTTGATGCAAGGCTTTAATGTGGTTTGAGTGCATAGAGTACCATAGGCTCAAAAGGTTATAATTTGTTGTCAGTCCAGGCACAACAGCAAGCTGTCGTTAAAAATAGCATGTTGTTCTGTATAATAGTATGTTGTTCTTCTCTGGCAATTTGAATTAAAGTGTTTTTCCTCTCGTTATTGTATCTAGCAGTCATATTTTCTTTAAAACGGCTATAATCTATTTTTGGGATATATACACACTTGAAAAACACCTTCAAACTACATCATTCATCTAGAAATCAATATTGAACTTCATTTTCATTCTAAGCAACATTTCATTGATTTGTAATAGCAAAACTTATCTATTTGATTTGAGCAATCCAATTATCTATTATTTGATCAAATCTCTCTAATTCTAGAAGTGAGCTTCATCATTATATCTTTACAAAACACTTTGATAAAGTTAGCAAACATCATTGGTGTGTATCACCATTCAATTTGTTATTAAATTGTGAGAGGTTTATCTTATAAATTAGCAAAAGAGATTCTTGTGTTAGAGTGTGGTGAGAAGAATTACACTTGTAAAGTGTTGTGAGAAGAATAATACTCGTAAAGTATAATGAGAAAGATTACAACTGTAAAGGTTTAATTTTCACCCGTAAAAAAATCAATTTTAGTGGAACTTCTTGGGGTTCTGCTCAAGCGCAAACGCATGGTCTAAACAACTAAACCGTGTGAACAAAACGCCGTTGGCTCATTTGGTTCAATCTTTCTAAACTCAAGCTCTCTATTTACATGTATTTATATTGGTTGCTTGCTCTTGTCGTAGATTGTTATATATACTACCTTGATATACATTGAGTTAAAGTTTTTTATTTAAATTTTCTTTGAAACTATTTTAATAACCGATTAAGTTTCAAAAACCCTCTTCACCCCCCTCTAGGGTATTTTCCAATCTACAATTGGTATAAAAGGTTTTACTCTTGTTTTGATTTAAAAATCTTAGAATTTACGATTATGTCTATATATTAAGGAATCGGTATTTCAAAAGGTGTTTCCATTTCTAGGCTACCATTGTTTGATGGCAAAAATTATAACTATTGAAAAAATAGAATGTGTACATTTTTATAAGTCAGCGATTTTGAACAATGGAGGGTTACACTTCTTGGAACCTATGAGATTACCAAAACGGATGAGAGGAGAAATATAATTCCCAAATCAATTTTCGAATATGATGAGAATGATATCAAGAAAATTCAATTCAATATTAAAGTCTTAAATTCCTTACATTGTGCTTTAAGTATGAATGAATACAACAAAATCTCTAATTGCAAAACCGCCAAAGAGATTTGGGATAAACTTGAGGATGCTCATGAGGGAACCTCTCAAGTTAAGGATGATAATATAAATTTGCTTGTCCATGATTATGAATTGCTTAAAATAGAGCCTAATGAACCTTACTTCTATATATAGTAGATTTTCCATTAACACTAATGCATTGGATCTTCTTGGCAAGCTTTATTTTAATGAGAATAAGATTTGAAAAATAGTTAAGATTTTTCCTGAAAGATGGAGACCTAAAGTGAAGGCCATTCAAGATGCCAAGAATCTCAAGACTCTAAGCATAGATGAACTCTTGAGTTCTTTTAAAACCCATGAGAAAGAGTTAGAAAGAGAAGATGATGCGGACGCCAAATCAAAGAAGACTATTGCCCTCAATGAGGATACACTACTCCAAAATGGCCAAAATGGCACTAAAATGCGCGGAGCATTTGTGGTGGTTCTAAACCATGACATGACTTTGTAACGGTTTATTAACAGGACTAGCTACAAAATACACCATTTTGTCATGTGTTCAGTATTTTAAAATATGTAACACTTATTTGGATACATTGTCACTGTCGGAAACCGTTACAAGTGCAACAGAATACTTGTACCAAATTTAAACCGAAACAACTCGTAAATTTTTGTCACTTTATGTGAGCGGGATACCAATTCCCATTATCCCTCTCATAATTTTCACCTCCCTTTTTCTAATTTTGACTCCCCTTTTTTTCTAAAATTCCGAGCCCCACCTCCTACATGCTCATTTACTCACTTTCCCCTTTTTCATCCCTAAGCTTTCACTTTCATACTTCACTCTCGGTTCTCACTTCACCATTACACCTATCTCAGCTCGATTTCTCTGCTAAATCTGATGCTCTCGTTCTAGGGTTCTTGTACTCAAAACAAAAGTCTAAACTTCCTCTACGTACAATCTCGATCTGCTCTCTCGGCCAAATCTGATGCTTTTGTTATCTCTTTTCTAGTTTTCCTTCGCATCTTCAAGTATATTTTTGCTATTTTGGTATACTACTTTGATTCTATAGTTAAATTAGTTTAGGTCCGCTCTCTATGCTATCGGGTTTGTTTAATTTTTTGCATCTTTAGATTTGTTTATTGGGTATCGATTATTTGGGTGTTAGAGTTTGATATAATAGTCCCGTCTCTTTATACATATCACTTTATATTGCTGGTCTTAAGATTTTGTTCCCTATCTTTAGCTATAAAAGTGTAAGATCTTTTTTATTCGAAAGATTTTGCCTCTGATTTGTGTGGATTATATATGTTTTATTTTATGTTTTTGAATGTTTATATGGTCTATTTCTCTGTTTTTAAACTTGATGATGATTCTCTCGGGTTATTTGGATTGAGCTGCAGCTTCAACAACCATAAATAATTAATGAAGTGGTTGATAATGGGTTGCCTTTGGCCTGGACTTTTCTAATTTTTGCCTTGTCTAAATGACTCTTCTTGCAGCTTTTTGGATTTGGCAATTGTGATCTTTTAACATCTAATCCACTTTGCCAGTAGGAACTAGCTAGCCCGAGTAGTGAATCTGGCAATTGAAGCTCAAGCCCGACAAGTTGAGGTTTGATTTCAAAACCATAAAGCAAAGTATATATCTACCATATTTAATTTCTACGTTTGTTAACTTTTTTGGTTTGACCTTTCATTTTCTCAAGTTAAAACTATATTTTTTTAATATTTCAAATTAAGGGCCTAATTAGAAAGCTATTATCTCACCACAAATAAAGTAATTTTATTTTGGTTATATAATAATATTGTTCTTTTTTTTTAAGTTTTATATAACATTGTTCTAGAGTAACAATGAATGTTAATAGTCAAAACTCAAAAGAGTAAAAATATTAGTTACACATTTAGAATAAAATACATATAACTATCTGAAATCTGAATTAATCATGTTAGGATCAAGCGTTTACCGTTGCGCCAAAAGCTATAGCTGTTAGCGAAGGCGCAACTTTATTTCCTTATACGCAAGGCCCATTAGAGCGCCATGTCATTCGATAACCTGCACACCAGATATACTCTCTGGATTCACCACGGAGAGGAGCGCAATTGTGGATTTACCTCCAACAAATCAGATTCTATGTACGGATCCTATGTGATATGTACGATTGTATGACTATATATGTCATATTAGTATGATATTGTGCCAGGGGAATGGGGACAAATTAATTATTTATTGTTGTGATTATAAGTCATTGAATTCCCATATAAATTCCAACTAACTATTTTATACTTTTTTTTGACTAATTCAATTCTTTCTATTTTAAATATTAATCATGAAGTAGTAAAGTATGGATTGATGCATGGGATTGGGATGGTGATAATTGGGTGATTTATAGTATAATTATTTTAATATTAGCTAGAGAGTGGACTTACATTATTTCTATGATATTTTAATTTGTTGACTTCTTACGTATTGGGTTTGTAGAATATGTGGATTTAACGCCAGACACTGTGCTTTATTAAGGAGCTCCCTGAAGAGTACACTTTTTAAACTATTTGTGGATTTAATAGTAAGTATTTTTAAAAATTAAGAGTTGAATTTGTGTGGTTATCTATTATCATCTTTTTGGTTTGTACTAGTATTCTTCTACTGCGTAAATAGGATAATTCTTTCCAATTTTTGTACTTTGGTCTACAAAAAAGAGAAGATTAGTCAGGTATATATGGAAGTACTTTATGGCATGTTATATTAATTTATTTCCAATAAGTTGGCACTAATTGTTTACGACTCTTGAAAATCACAAAAGCTCAAAACAAATGAGAACTTCTAAAAATGGTTCTTTTGACATGTGTTCAAGGGATAGCTGATCGAAGAGGCTATATAGAAAGCGATTCAGCAGTTGCTCTCAAAAGGTCTTTTGTGGTTTTCCATTTGTTAGGAAATTATCAAAGCTAGAAATTCTCCAAATAAGGTATATCACTCTCCTTCTTGTTGATAATCCTGTTTTAAGGCTTCTTTTGCCATTTATTAAACACTATTTTAAGGCTTGTTTTGCTATCGATTGTACACTATTTTAAGCCTTCTTTTGCTGGTGCTGCTTATACACTGTTTTATGTGCTTGTTTATGCACTTTAGGTACTGCTTTATGAGAATTTTGAGGACTGTTTTATGATACTTTTGGGGATTACTTAGTATTTTTGTTCCATTATATTATTGCTCCTTTGGGATTTAACCATTGTCTAATTTAGTGTAATCTAATTCTTTCAACATATAGAAATTTTCATATATATATATATATATATATATATATATACATTTCCATTGTTTTTAGAAAGTCTAATTTCTTTGTCTTTTAATATAAAGTTAAAACCTAATGCCTTTATTTGTTTTTAGGAAGTCTACTTTTTTTATTGTATAGTCCTCTTAGACCAAGCATGGGCAATAGAGTAATGCCATAAAATAAAGAAAAAGGAGGAGGAACCAAAGGCCTTCCCCAATGACCTCAAAAAATACAAATGGAATGAACCTAATTTCATTGATAGGCTAAAGGAGAGAACCAAAAAGTCCACCAAGCAATTCCAAAAGACAAAAACAAAGCCCAAAAAATGGCTGGAAAAGAGAGAGCAAACGAAGCTTAAAACAAGGCTTAAACAGGTGGCCAAAAAGAAAAGAAAAACAAGTAGCCACTACAAAGAGAATGCTGCCAGCAGCCAAAAAATAATAGGAGTCTGTAGGAATCAAAACTGCGGGAAACTGAGAGCAATCCACCAAAATTGCAACTGGCCAAAAGAAGCTGCAACATGAACAAAACTGCCAAAAACAGGACATGAACACTCCAAAGAAGCAGCCAAAGAGAAATTGAACCAACAGAAAACTACTGCCAACCGAAAATTGAACCATCAAATTGAACCAACAGAAAACTGTTGCCAACTGAACCATCAAAACCCATTGCCATCACTATTAGAAGGTTATGATCAATAATCAATTAAACTTTAAAAATTTAAGATCAAATCACTATATATTTTCCATTAGTTTGATAATTCTTTAAGGTCAATAGAAATTGTGAATTTGTAGACCATTAGTTCTGAAAATATCCTTATTATTTGGATTGCTGGGATTTAAAGACTCACTTGAAAATCATAGTGGTCCTCGAGAAATTTCGTTAATAGTAACCATTAACATGATGTTTCATGAGGTGATTTATTTGGTTACTACATTCTTCTTATTCTTTGGTTAGTGATCTGCTTTATGTGGTTGATTTAAGCTATTTAGTGTGGCTACTATATCTATTGTTTTGAGGCTTATTTTTCCATTGATTGTACACTATTGTGAGGCTTCCTTTGTTGCTGCTTTTACACTATTTTGAGTATTCATTTGCTACGACTTGCACACTATTTTTGGTGTTGTTTTGTGCCACTTTTGGGGAATATTTTTAGGGCTCATAGTGGCTATAAAATACTCTATTTTAAGCTATTTTTTTATACTACTTATATAGTGTTTTGGGGCTGTTTTGTGCCATTTTTGCAGATTGTTTTTAGGGCACATAGTGGCTGAAAAATACACTGTTTTAAACTATTTTTTTCTACTACTTATACAGTGTTTTGGGGTTGTTTTGTTCGACTTTTAGGGACTGTTTTTAGGGCACATAGTGGCTGCAAAATACACTATTTTACGTTATTTTTTATTGCTACTTATACAGTGTTTTGGGGCTGTTTTGTGCCACTTTTGAGGACTGTTTTTGGGACAATTTTTGGGGTACATTAGCTACGAATTTAGTGTAGTGTAAATAAGTATGAGTTGACATGCTTAAAGTTCACCCCTTTTCCATTTCCGCAATCTCTCTCGCTCTAACTTTCGCTTTCATATTTGTTATCCTCTTCATTTTCTTTCATATTAATTCATTTGTTTTATTTTAGGTTGTGTATAGTAGTGATGGCATTTCCACTTTACAAAGAATGGATGGGTGAATCTAATAAGGTAGGGGATGTGTACTTGCAAGGAGTAAGGGAATTTATTAGATTTGCAAAAAAGAATTTAAGTAGTGACAAATTCTCGTGTCTGTGCAAACGTTGTAGAAATGGTAAATGCTTGGATTGTAAAACGATTGAGTTGCATTTGGTTCAATGGGAGTTTTGTGGAGGGTTACTTGTTTTGGAAATTCCATGGGCAAAGGGAATTTTTATTTGTTCCAGAACAAGTACCAACTAAGGATACGATCGATGCCAAAAGTGATAAATTGTCACGTCCAATGTTGAATGACCTTATAGATGATGCTTATGGTTTTTATGTATTGCAAACTGAACCTACTCCGGATGTTGTAGATTATGAATATGGTCAACACCATGAAGGAGGTCCTTCAACTAATGTTGGTGATGGGGTTAATCAAAATAAGGATTATTTATGATTAAAATTCGAAGCGTCGCGCCCTTTGTACCCAAATTGTAATAAGAACCACACTAGCTTATATGCCATGGTTGGGTTGCATAATTTAAAAGCTCGGTTTAGTTTGTTGGAAAGTAGTGTATCTAAAATCCTTACATGGGTGAAGGACTTTTTGCCAAAAGAGAACACGCTACCCAATAACTATCCGGACATGAAGAATAGTTTGAAAGGTTTGGGGATGAAGTACAAATCTATTCATGCATGCAAGTATGATTGCTTTCTATACTGAAAAGAACACGAGAATAAAGAGAAGTGTCCGATATGCCAAGAACCTAGATATGTGTTAAAGAAAGCCGAAAATAGCAAAGTTAGTAAATTTTCAAATGTACCTCAAAATGTATTGAAATATTTTCCGTTTGGTCCAAGGTTAAAAAGACTTTACACTGTACCTTGGATTGCAGAGGCAATGACTTGACATGATAGAGCTGCCATTGGTGACAATTTGATGCGCCATCCCATTGATTCAGCTATTTGGAAATCTTTTAATTTTCAACACCTTGATTTTCCTAAGGAAAGTCGAAATGTCCGTTAGGGAATATCAACCGATAGGTTTAATCCTTTCGGTAATCTGAGCACAAATCAGAGTGTGTGGCCTATCATTCTAGTTCCTTACAATCTCCTTCCTTCTTTGTCTATGAGAAAGGAGTTCTCTATGTTATCTCTTTTAATACATGGTCTGAAGGCACCAAGCAAAGATATTGATGTCTTTCTTGCACCATTAATAGAAGAACTTAATGAGTTATTGATGGAGGGCATTAATGCTTTTGACTCAAACAAAGAAGAGGCATTTACTTTAAAAGCTATGTTGTTGTGTGCAATCCACTACTTTCCTGCATATGGGACCTTATCGGGATGCAATGTTCACGAGTACTTTGGCTGTCCTATTTGCGGAGAGGAAACAGGGTCTGAATGGTTAGATAAGAGTAGAAAAATTTGTTATCATACTCATCGGAGATTTTTGAAAACCACAAGTTTAGGATTGATAAAGCCAATTTTATTCTTAATGGGATTGAAAATAGTCCACCTCCTAGAAGACTTTCTGCTGCTGAAATTGAAATTAATGTTATGAATTCTGGTTGTAATATCAAAGGGAAGAACCCTATGTTTAATCGTCAAAAGCGTAAAAGAAACGAAGGAGAGGCATATAAGAAGACAACATGGTCTAGGAGGTCATTGTTATTTGATTTGCCATATTGGAAGGAACATTTCGTTCGGCATGTGATAGATGTCATGCATGTGGAGAAGAATACCATCGAGCATATTGTTGGCACATGCTTAGATCGAACAAATTCAAAGGACAGTGAAAAAGAACGACAAGATCTTCGCACAATGAATACTAAAAAGGGATTATGGATGAAAGATGATTCTGAAACGGGAAAAAACACAATGCCAATTGGTGCATTTACTTTGAGTGTTGATGAAAGGAGAATCTTCTTTGATACGTTTAACGACTTGAAAGTTCCTTCTAATTTTTCATCTAATTTGCGGAGGGTTGTGAACTATACAACACATGATTTGAAGCAATGCAAGTCACATGATTGGCATGTTATTATACAATTGGTCCCATTGTTATTCAAGCATTGTTTTGCAAAACATAAAGATCTACGAAGGGCCATAATGCAGATTAGCTTAAGTTTTACCTTATTGTGCGAAAAAGTTGTCAATAGGAGCCACATCATAGCTGCTAAAGCATCTCTTGCTGAGGCAACTTGTGTTTTGGAGAAATACTTCCCCCCTGCATTCTTTGACATAAGCATCCACCTCTTAGTTCATTTATGTGATGAAGCACTACTATGTGGCCCTGTTAGATATCGATGGATGTACCCTTTTGAATGGTAACTCGTGAATAATTTTACATGTGCCCTTTATATACCTTAGAGCAAATTTATGTACATTTAACTAATTATTTTTCTCATTAATATATAGATTAATGAAGTCGTTCAAGGATTACGTGAAAAACACTAGATACATTGAAGGGTCCATTGCAGAGGCATATATCACTGAACAAGCTTCATCGTACGCGAGTGAATACATGCCGAACCCTGGACTTGGAAGTCATAACCCTAAACAAAACCACAATATTGAGGATTTTTATGAGTTTGTAGAAGGTATGGCTTTAGGCAAGAGCAAACGAGTTGTTGACCTTGAAGGTCTTAATCTTATTTTGATAATAACAATAAATCAATCATGTGTAATTTAACATGTTCTTGATATAAGATTATAGATTTCTTATTTGGAAAATCAAGAATAACATGATTTCTCAAAGGAAGATTGACAAGGATCATTCAATCAATATCCGATCAAGTCAACGAAGCATTCGACTAAAACCGATCTATCCGAATCAAGATCATTCTTCTACAAGCGTTGGACAAGACAAGAAGATCATTCTCATCACTCACAAGCTAGCAATGCATTTCACGAAGCACAAAAGATCAAGGATCATATGCTAAAGCTTCAAGGGAAAAGCTTCAAGTGAAAAATCAATTTGAAGAAACAAATCGAAACATTCGAAGACTCACGTAGTCGGTAATTGAGTGTTTGCTTAGGATTAATGTAAAGTTTCTTAATTGATTGATTATATAGCTCAAACATAAACTTGCATCATTGTTAGATTGATCAAAACCAAGTTTGAATCAAAATCATTTCAAAACATCATTGTTATAAAAACCGGTTTTGAAATAAATTCATATTAATTTTAAATGATCATATTTTAAGCAATAATAAAAATAGGTATCTTATAAACATATCTTTGAGGTTCACAAATCATTAGAATTTTATTTGGAACTAAATTGTTAAATTGCAAAAATATTTTTATTTTACATTTAAAATTCGCTAAATTTTTGCCCAGTTTTGATCTAACGGTAATATGGACGCCTTCCTGAACTCCGATCATTTCGAAATTTTAACAGTAGTTAGACAACACCTCTTGACAATGTTGACTAAAATTTGAGCATGATCCAATGGTCCAATTGGGAGAAATTAACAAAATAATTTTGAATTGTTTTGTCAAAACTAGCTGTTGGAAAGTTTGAAAATGTATACCTTGGAGCCAAAACCTCTCTTAATCATCCCCAACGGCCATATGATTTTGTAAGCTATAAATATGATGTTTTAGACATGTTTTAACACACTTGAATCATTCATATACTATATTCTTCATCTATCTTCATTATTCAAAGATTCAAGAAATTGTTTTTGATCAATCATCATTTATTTGAGCTATATCATCTTGATCAAATAGGATAACTCTAGTGTGAGCTTCAAATTGTATTCTATACACACTTGAGAGAGTTATTGTAAATTGGTGTGAATCACCAAACAATTAGATTTCATTGTGAGAGGTAAATCTCATAGGAAAAACAAGAAGGTAAATTCTTGTTTAGTTTTTGTGAAAGGTAAATTTCACAAGGTTAGCAAGAGGGTATCTTGTGAGAGTATTGTGGTGTAGCAATACTTGTAGAGTGTGTGAGACAACACTTGTAGAGGTTTGATCTTCACCCGGAAGGAGATTGATTTTAGAGGAAATTCTCGGGGAACTAACCGAGCGCGGACTATGGTTTAGTAAACCAAAACCGTGTGGACAAAAAGCCTTGGACTTCAAATCGGTTCAATCTTTCTAACTCAATCTTTTTATTATTGATTGTTTAAATTATTTGAGATTGCTTAATTATTTGCTCTTGTGCTTGATTGTTTATTTGCTTACATTCCTTGATAAATTTGTTTAGTAAATTGTTTTACTTAAACATTTTCGAAAAGTTTTTAAATTCCGCATTAAGTTTCAAAATCCCTATTCACCCCCCCCCCTCTTGGGTATTTTTCGACCTACAATTGATATCAGAGGTTGTACTCTTGTTTTTGATTTCACAATCTTAGAGTCCTCGATCATGTCTTATTATCAAGGAACCGGCCTTTCCGAAGGTGCTTCTACTTATAGACCGCCATTATTTGATGGCAAAAACTATAGCTATTAGAAAAATAGAATGTGTACATTTTTACAAGCTAATGATTTTGAACAATGGAAGGTCACACTTGTTGGACCTTATGAGATCACAAAAACCGACGATAAGGGAAAAGTCATTCCCAAGTCTATATCCGAATATGATGAGCATGACATTAAAAAAATTCAATTCAATGCTAAAGCTTTAAATTCATTACATTGTGCTTTGACTATGGATGAATACAATAAAATCTCTAGTTGCAAAACCGCAAAAGAGATTTGGGACAAGCTTATGAAGGAACCTCTCAAGTGAAGGAGGACAATATTAATATTCTTGTCCATGATTATATATTGTTTAAGATGGAGCCTAACGAATCACTTGCTTCCATGTATAGTCGATTTTCTATTCTCACTAACGCTTTGGACCTTCTTGGCAAGGTTTACTCTAATGAAGAGAAAATTCGAAAGATTCTTAGGATTCTTCCCAAGAAATGGAGACCTAAGGTGACGGCCATACAAGAGGCCAAGAATCTCAAGACTTTGAGCATGGATGAGCTATTGGGTTCATTAAAAACCCATGAGAATGAGTTGGCGAGAGAAGAAGGAAAAGATGGAAAAAGGTCAACTAAAGGAGATGGAGACATGGCACTTCTCTCTAGGAAATTTGAGAAATTCCTAGCAAATAAGAAGTACTCCCAAGGGAAGATCGACAACAATCCATCATCCTTAAAGAACTTCAATGATAGATCAACTATATCAAAAGTTGATAATGAGGAAAGGAAGTGCTTCCATTGTCATGAACCGGGACACTACAAGTCAAATTGTCCGGTTAGAAGAAGAGAGAAGAAAGCAAAGAGGGAAGAGCTATACAAAAGATTGAAGCATGCTTTCAAAGAAATTTCAAGCGAATCGGAAGAAGACGAATTTGATATCGAATCAAGCGATGAGGAGATTGCACACCTTTGCTTTATGGCAAAAGATGATGAGGCTTACAAATCATTCCCTCATCGATGAAGCACTCATGGAGGCTACCATTTTCTCTCCGTGGCCTTGGCCCTTTTTGATGTTGCCATAGGGGGAGAAAATGTGTGTTGGTAGCAATCAATGTTGGTAAGACTATTAAATGCTTTATGTCTTTAACATTGATAATTGTTTTCTTTTTGAAAACTTTATTTGAGATCAAAATTATTTTGTTGGTTTTAAAACTATCTCAAATATATGCAATGCTTTTTACAAATCATTTATTTTATCTATGCATAAATTGAGGGGGAGCATATTTCAATTATTCATATGCTATTTATGCTTGTTATTGAAAACACACATTAATTTATTGTCATCATCATAAAGGGGGAGATTGTTGACCTTGAAGGTCTTAATCTTATTTTGATAATAACAATAAATCAATCATGTGTAATTTAACATGTTCTTGATATAAGATTATAGATTTCTTATTTGGAAAATCAAGAATAGCATGATTGCTCAAAGGAATATTGACAAGGATCATTCAATCAATATCCGATCAAGTCAACGAAGCATTCGACTAAAACCGATCTATCCGAATCAAGATCATTCTTCTACAAGCGTTGGACAAGACAAGAAGATCATTCTCATCACTCACAAGCTAGCAATGCATTTCACGAAGCACAAAAGATCAAGGATCATATGCTAAAGCTTCAAGGGAAAAGCTTCAAGTGAAGAATCAATTTGAAGAAACAAATCGAAACATTCGAAGACTCACGTAGTCGGTAATTGAGTGTTTGCTTAGGATTAATGTAAAGTTTCTTAATTGATTGATTATATAGCTCAAACATAAACTTGCATCATTGTTAGATTGATCAAAACCAAGTTTGAATCAAAATCATTTCAAAACATCATTGTTATAAAAACCGGTTTTGAAATAAATTCATATTAATTTTAAATGATCATATTTTAAGCAATAATAAAAATAGGTATCTTAGAAACATATCTTTGAGGTTCACAAATCATTAGAATTTTATTTGGAACTAAATTGTTAAATTGCAAAAATATTTTTATTTTACATTTAAAATTCGCTAAATTTTTGCCCAGTTTTGATCTAACGGTAATATGGACGCCTTCCTGAACTCCGATCATTTCGAAATTTTAACAGTAGTTAGACAACACCTCTTGACAATGTTGACTAAAATTTGAGCATGATCCAACGGTCCAATTGGGAGAAATTAACAAAATAATTTTGAATTGTTTTGTCAAAACTAGCTGTTGGAAAGTTTGAAAATGTATACCTTGGAGCCAAAACCTCTCTTAATCATCCCCAACGGCCATATGATTTTGTAAGCTATAAATATGATGTTTTAGACATGTTTTAACACACTTGAATCATTCATATACTATATTCTTCATCTATCTTCATTATTCAAAGATTCAAGAAATTGTTTTTGATCAATCATCATTTATTTGAGCTATATCATCTTGATCAAATAGGATAACTCTAGTGTGAGCTTCAAATTGTATTCTATACACACTTGAGAGAGTTATTGTAAATTGGTGTGAATCACCAAACAATTAGATTTCATTGTGAGAGGTAAATCTCATAGGAAAAACAAGAAGGTAAATTCTTGTTTAGTTTTTGTGAAAGGTAAATTTCACAAGGTTAGCAAGAGGGTATCTTGTGAGAGTATTGTGGTGTAGCAATACTTGTAGAGTGTGTGAGACAACACTTGTAGAGGTTTGATCTTCACCCGGAAGGAGATTGATTTTAGTGGAAATTCTCGGGGAACTAACCGAGCGCGGACTATGGTTTGGTAAACCAAAACCGTGTGGACAAAAAGCCTTGGACTTCAAATCGGTTCAATCTTTCTAACTCAATCTTTTTATTATTGATTGTTTAAATTATTTGAGATTGCTTAATTATTTGCTCTTGTGCTTGATTGTTTATTTGCTTACATTCCTTGATAAATTTGTTTAGTAAATTGTTTTACTTAAACATTTTCGAAAAGTTTTTAAATTCCGTATTAAGTTTCAAAATCCCTATTCACCCCCCCTCAAGGGTATTTTCCGACCTACACGAGTGACATTAACAAACTTACAGTATGAACAAGTAGCTCGATATGTTCTAGGCACCGAGGTTGGCATACATAATTAGATAGAGTAAGTTTTGTAATTGTAACATTTTTTGTACATTAGTTTTTCATAATCACTTTACGTTGTTTACACATTTTTTGGTGTTTTAACTATTATAAGAAATACAAAATGTCGGGACATGGTAATAAGAAAAAGGGGATTTACAATATAGACAGTGGCCTTAGGTCTTGGCTCGTTAATGAGGTAAAATTTACCTCAATTTTTTTATTTAGTTAAGTAATTTATATATCCTTAATGCAAGTGTGCGTCTTCGGTGATTTCAACTGTTGAAAATTGAAGATGTTAAATCAAGGCTTGCACGTCTAACCAACGGCCCCAGTTTTCATGCCTAAGAGGTTAAAAAATACCACCTCAACGGTTTTATCTTCTCTACTAAAAAGTGCGAACCATCATCTATTGAAAAACAAAACAGTGGTATTTCAATGAAGGCTCCTACTTATTGTAGAGTGAGTAGAAAAGATAAAAATCTTGTCGAAGTCGAGATGACTTATTATGAGGTTATACAACAACTATTTGTCTTGGATTATACAAATTTTAAAGAGACGGTGTTTTTTTGTGATTGGGTCAGAGTGGAGGACAAGAGTGCATATAGGATTGGTCCAGTTACAAATTTGATATTGGTAGACTTGACCAAATTAAAGAGTAAAGACCATATAAATGATGAACCATTTGTTTGCTCTTTCCAAAATCTCAAGCAAGTCTTTTAGTCCAACTATATAAATAATGAGTAGTGGTCGGTGTTACTCAATTCACCAAGGCGTTTAACTATCTCAATAGACGACTTGAAAGCTCCTATTAAGTTTCAATCCACTCTTGATGATAACCCAAATTTGTGTCTTTTTCTTGATCATTTAAATGAATAACCCTTTGGCTCCTCTATTAAAATGATGTACAAGGATTTTAGGACTAATGAATGAGGGTTTCTTTTGTAAACAAATATTAGTTTCGATTGTTAAGTGGTTTTCAATTTCTGCCTTTATAAATATAAATATTATTTTCAATTATTAATTGGTTATTAATTCCTGTCTTTATATATATACATATAGCTTTCAATTGTTAACTATTGTTCATATTACGTATATTGATGCTTAATTTATGCCTTTATATATACCGACTTAGTGTTATTTGGCCAGCAAAGGCTATGTTAATGGGAGTTATTCAATTTTTTTAATTTCCCTATCTAAAGGTAATATAGAGAACATGGCGCTGCCCTCTATATATAGAGAACACACCGCTGCTGTAGTGTACAAAAGCAATGTATTGCAGTGTACAGAATCAGTGCACCACAGTAGTGAAAATGAAAAAAAAATGTGCAAAAATAGTGTACTGCAGTGCACTGCCTTCTATCTTTCTAGCATGAAATATTAAAGAAAATTTAGTGCATTGCAATGTACAGAAATAGTGCAATTTGTACAGCAAATTTAGTGCATTGCAGCAGTGAAAATGAAGTTTAAATTTAGCTGTAAATAAACTACAAATGCAATGCAAATTAACTGCACTAGAACAATGCTAATGCTATGTAATTGCAGTGTATTTGCAGCTACACAATGCTATATATATATATATTTATATATATTTAAGGTGATAAATCATCAATTAAATCCTTCCATATATATATATGCACACATCATAAAATGTGCATGTAGAAAAGTACAGAAAAATAGTTTTTGCACATTTTTTTCTGACTTTGTTTACACTTTGTTTTTTCAAGATTCAATCAATTTTTGCAGGAAATGTCAGGAGGAGGGTCTGATGGTCCATCATGTGGCGCCACTATTGGCGTCAAGGAACTCGATGGTAAAAAGTAGAAAAAAAAAGGTTACCTTTAACCTTAAGGGTCAAGTCATAGAAGGAAAGAATGAATTCAAGGCCCGTGGGTTAGAACTCCTAAAAAGTCATATTGGCCTCGCTTTTGATGATTGGAGACATGTTCCCAATAAAAAGAAAGAAGACAGGTGTTGAGACACTCTTGGTACGATACTTATTATCAATTTACTTATTTCAATTGATAGTTCCTTTACTTATTGTGAATTTTACGTATTTAAGGATGAGTTCGACTTTGCCCCTGATGAAAAAGATGCGGTATTTACCCAACTAGGGATTCAGTTAAAAACATGGAAGAAAAATGTGTAGAACAAGTACTTTGGAGATACTAAAGAATCTGTTTTGGCATATAAAGATAAAGTGCCTGAAAGCATCCTAGTTTCCTTGAGTTCATGGAACACATTTGTTGATCGTGAAGCAACACTTGAAAAGCCTTCCCAAAGGTTCAAAGCTAAAGATAATAGAAGTAAAAAAAAACGAATGCACATTATCTTGGCCGAACATCTTATGTTGAAAAGGAAGAAATTTGTATGGTAAGGACATTATTACATTTCGACATGTTTATATCCCTTTTAACTAATAGAAACTAAAATATCCTTATTATTAATGACATGGAATTATAGTCCGTGGAGAAACGTAAGCCGGACCGTGTTGAATTATATGTGGATGCTCGTAAGCACCCGAAGACAAAGTTATGCCATCCTAGTGTTGTTTCTGATGTGGTGAGCTTGTCCAACTTTAATTAGCTTTTAAGCATGTGAATTATAAAGTATTTTATAACATAAATACTATATGCCCATTCTTTTATTTACGTTGTAGGAAAAAATTAATGCAATAAGAAGTACCCAAGACGAAGCTAGTAAGGGATCCATCGAGACTGATGCATTGACCCAACATTTCAGAAAGGACAAAAGAGGTCGAACCCGTGGAGTAGCTAGTATGATGTCTAGAACAAAACTGAAGGCTACCTTGCCTATCCGTAATGAGCTAGAAAAGGTGAAAGCTTCTATACAATCAATAAATGATACGTTGGACAACCTTAAATCGACCATGGGCCATATATTGAATGTAGTCCAGGTATATTTTAGTAAATATCAGCTAATTATATCACTTTTGAAGTACACTTTACTAATTAAGAAAATGTGTTATAGGGAATTAATCCTTCTAGCAATCTTAAAAGTGGAGGATCGCATAATCGAACACATGTAGAATTAGGTATCATTCCATCCATACAATATTGCTCAGAGAAACCAGCGACTGGAAGCCCAACAACGCCTACCTCCGGACCTTTAAAATTCTACAAACTCTTGAATTTGGATGGTTCAAAGCCAATTGCCCAAGTGACGATAGTGAAAACAACCCCTGAATCACTGGTTCATGGCTGTCCAATAATAGCATTCAAAGTTAAAGTTTAAGTTGTTAAAGTATTTTTGGGAATGGGAAATGAGCCCTTATGGAAATGCAATCAAGGAGGAGCCGATACTTTAGCAAAAACTGAAGGAGGTTATTTGGTGTGGCCCAAATATCTCATGGAAGAGGTCGTGGGGGAGAATTGCACGGTATTAGGTAGGCTTTTTTATAATTAAACATTATAATTAATTAAGTACGCGTTGTAAAACTGAACTAGCTAGTTAGTAGACTTTATATTTTATTTTTTAGTTTGAAGTCTGCATCTTTTGGAAAATTTTGGTTTCTAATTCTTTTTGATTCCATATAAGTGCTTATTGTTTTGTGCTTTTGAAGTATTCTTTTTGGTTTGAAGTCTGCCCTTATGTTTTTTGCTTTTACTTGTTTGGTATCTATGCATGCTTATATTTGGTTTTGTTTCTTTAACAAAAAAAACATTATGGCAAAAATGCCCAAACTTTTTAACTCCGCCAATGTGAAGAATCATTTCTTGCATTGTCGGTCCCAAGCCCAGATAAAGGAGGAGGGAAAAAGTTAAAGTTGGGACTTGAAAAGGTATGTGGTTATTATTATAATTTGTAATATTATAGTGTATAATATGTTAATATTATTTGGTATATATGCATGTTTTCTATTGGTTTTGTGTTTGTAAGATTATGTTATGTGCTTTACTTGTTTGGTATATATGCATGCTTATATTTGGTTTTGTTTCTTTAACAGAAAAACAATGGGCCAAAAATGCCCAAACTTTTTAACTCCACTAATGTAAAGAATCATTTCTTGCATTGCTGGTCCGAAGCCCGGATAAAGAAGGAGGGAAAAAGTTAAGGTTGGGACTTGAAAAGGTAATTGGCTTTGATTATTATAATTTATAATATTATAGTGTATGATATTTTAATATTATTTGGCCTTTCTATTTTTTCTAATCCTTTTCTATTGTGTTCGATATTGCGACGATCGGAGGACTGATATGTGAGTAGCTTAAGGATCTCATGTCACTAATTTCATGGCTAGCAAAGAGCAAGCTCAACACCAAGTTAGTTAAGTAAATTCATTTCTTATCATCTCTTCCATTCTAATATAGAAACTATAATTAATTTGTGGTGCAGAGCTGGATCTAACAACAGATATCGATTCATTAATTTTACAAGTCCAAAAGTTGTTTGGAGGTTTTGCAATGTATGTAAAAGATATTGGTCCAAGCTCTTTGGGTCTTAAGAGATTGTGAGATGATCTTACTACCTTACAAGATTCATAGATGTCCGACTAATTTCTATTACATGCATTGTAAAATCTCCACACAGTTTTTAGATTTGAAAAATCAACAAATGCATATCCCTTTTTAACTCCAATTCTGAAACTGCATGTCTAGCCAAGCAGAGTTTTTTAATTCCATGTTGGCTGCCATTTTTGCTTTCATTGTCTTGAAAAGGAGGCCTTTTGGATCTACTCATATGTATATATATGTAATAACAGTCCATTAATTATGCTTAGTTATTGAAATTGTATTTTATCTTAGTTATTGGAATTGTATTCGCTATGAGATATCTTAGTCGATAGCTCAAAGTATATTGATAGCTAGATTACATTTGCATTGAAAAATAGAGCACAGAGACTCGAGCTAGATTTAATTTGGAGCTTGTGGCTTTACATTTGGACTGAATGTACACATTCCCAACATAATTTTCTATGAATTGGTCATCCAACCATCACTTCCCTAACCTCTCTTAAGTTGAATTATATATTTAGGCGTGACTTAGGAACTACTTGAGTATGTTTTATCCAACTGCCCCTTTCTTAAATTTCTATGTGTTTGTAGCTAACAAATTTTAGTTGGAGCACAAGAATGCTCAAAATCTCACAGACGTATCATTCGGATCACAATATGCTTCAGACATTATTAAGAAATTCCATGAGCATTCCATCCCTCCCTCTTAGATAGAGAAATATAAGTTGGACTTGAGTTTTTATGTAAGTGAACAATTTATGTATTTTGTGTTATTTCTTTTTTTATCTTTTTTAGCCATCCAACCACATATAATTAGAACATAATATCAATGTTTTTAATCTTGGTTTTGTGCAGCCTTTGGACTTGAGAAGATAGATTACTATTGATATTGCTTTCCTCGTCACTTCAAGGGAACCTTAGGTACTCTAAAAGGAGAACATGGCAGCCAAAGAACGTATGAGGCAGCTGTCAACTAAGCTATAAGTGTTGCAATAAATATTTCGTTTGTATTGCTTAGTTTATGGGATTGTAATTGCAATGAAGATATTTTTTTGCACTGCTTGGTGCTTAGGATTGTAATTGCAGGTATATATGACAAATATTTTGGGAAATTCTGTTTTTAAAACTTTTTTTAAAAAATTCTAATTAAACTTGTCATGATCTTAAACTGTGACAATGTGACAGATAATATTTAAACACTGTGTCGGTTTAAGACTGATACAATTAGTAGGATAGGGTTCAAATTTTGTCAGTTCCGAACCGAAACAAGTAAACTAACTTGTATCAGTTTTCAACCGGGACAAAGGTTAACATTATGACGGTTTGGAACTGTGACAATACTACCGATTATAGTGCACTACATCCCCTTTAAGAACCACATTGCGTTGTTGTGTCGGTTTCTAACATGTACAATTTTATTTGTCACCGCTCTAATTGTCATGGTCTTTATCCATGACAAGGCTCACTTGTCACGGTTTAAAACTGTGACTTTCTGGCTATTTTGGTGCAGTGATAAGGAAGAGTCAATGGGAGGAGATAAATAAGAAGAAGAATTATCAAGGAAGAGGGAATAACAACACCTCTCCATCAAGGAGAAACAATGGTCGACAAACTCAATCAAAGGTTGAGAATGAAGAAGTCAAGAAATGCTTTCATTGCCATGACCGAGACATTTCAAAAGCAATTGTTCGGTTAGAAGAAAAGAAAAGAGGGATAAAGTGTTCAAGCAAGTGAAACACGCCCTCAAAGGTACATGGAGCGACTCTGAAAGTGAAGAATCTGATGCCGACTCTAGTGACGAAGAAACGGAAAATCTTTACTTTATAGCAAAAGAAGATGAGGTAAATTGTAACTATGATTCTTTTAGTGATGATAATGCCTCTAATGATGATAATGCACATGATAAAAATAATTATGATAAACTATATGAGATGTTTGAAGGAATTGCATAGAAAATTCAAAAATCTTTCTAAAAGGTATACAAATCTCAAAAACGAAAACTCAACAACTTCTAGCAAGTGTGAAACTTTTGAAAAGGAAAACATTGTTTTGAAAAATGAATTTAAGACTTTGAAAAGGGGGAAAAGGAAATTTCAAACACACTTGTATTAGTAAATACTAAGTTGAAAGATTAAGCGGATGACTTGACTAATAGTCTAACCAAGTTCACCAATGAAAGGGATAACTAGGATAAACTATTAGGAATGCAATGGTATGTTTTTCATAAAGACGGTTTAAGATATAACCAAATTGATAACCAAAAGGATTACAAAAACTTGTTCAAAATATACACACCTCATGATCCCACTCAGTGGCGGAGCCAGGAATTTGGTTAAGTGGGGGCAAAATTCAAAACACACAAAAATATATTTAAAGCCATAAAATTTGAACGTAAACATAATAGTATTAATAATAATAATTCATATAGTTCAAATAGAGAATGTAAACAATTACAAGAAATTACAATAATATAATACAAATATAATAGTATTAATAGTATTATGCAATTAATGAAGAATCATAATTAATATTATATAAGTAATTAAGAAATTTAATTATACCTAATATTAAAAAGTAGATATAAGAAATGATTTACCTTGATAGTGTTGGAAAAATAAGTAAAATACCATTTTAGAGCAATTTTGAGGGTGATTTTTAGTAAAACCTCACACTCGGTTGTGAAATATTATTATAGATTCGTATTTTCCTCCATGAGGATATTGAAATTGTATATTTGTTTGTTCAAAATGATTATGGGGTGAATGAGAAATTATCACCCAAAGTGAGCTAGTTGAGATAGAAAAATGGAATGAAAATGAGTTAGTCCCACATGGGAACTTTTTGAAAAAATTGATGAATTTATAACAAATCATCTCTTATAAACTTGATAAGCATTTAAAAAAAAATAAGATCCTATGTATAGTTTTATTCCTTACACTTTGGTTACCTTCAAGTATAAGTTTCTACACATAAGTTCCTATATATATTTTTATTTTCAAAAAATACCCCATATACAATAAAAAAAATCCAAATCCAAGTGGGGGCGCTCGCCCCCACTTGCCCTAATGTAGCTCCGCCCATGATCCCACTCATCTTTGTTGATATTGTGATAGAAACACTCATCATGTGAATTCTTACTTCTATAGAAATGAAGGTTTTTATAAGAGAAAACTTGCTTGGGCTCCAAAATGAACCATTATGTATGCCAAGCTAAAGGGACCCAACACATTTTGGGTACCAAAGGAAAAGTTACTTAAGGTTATGGTGTATGTTTGTTTAAAAGCAAGAGGTGACAAAACCAAATGGTTCATAGATAGTTGTTGCTCAAACCATATGATGGAAGACAAAAATAACTTCTTAAATCTCATTTTCAAACGAAGAGGAAATGTAATTTTTGGAGACAACGCCAATGGCAAAATTATCGGTATAGGTAAGGTTGGTAAGGATTCCATTTATATTGATGATGTTTTTCTAGTTGAAGGCTTAATGTATAATTTACTTAGCATTAGTCAACTATGTGATAAAGGTTACGAGGTTATCTTTAAATCCAATTGTTGTCTTGTGAAAAACATTAATGATAATTACATCTTACTTTTTGCATATAGAACTAACAATGTGTATACGCTTGAGCTTGATGATTTATCTCAACAAGATGTTAAATGTTTATCAGTTATAAATGATGTTTTTTAGTTATGGCATAAAAGATTAAGGCATGATAATATGGATTTGATTTACACTTTGTCTAAAAAGGAACTAGTTAAAGGATTGCCTAAAATTAAATTTGTTAAAGATAAAATTTGTGATGCATGTCAACTTGGTAAACAACACGAGTTTTCATTTAAGTCTAAGAAAGATGTTACTACAACTAAACCTCTTGATATGTAGCGCAACTGCACAAGGCCATATTTACCGAATGATAAGATATTAGAAAGAAAAAAAAGCGTCAAGATCGGAGCAGGGCACAAAGTCAATGCCGATACTTGTCATTTCGATTATAAAATGTACCATTCACTTGGCAGGTGATAAGTGCTCAAAATTAAAATTTAAACTAGCAAATAATATTTGGTTAATATATAAACAATGCTTATTTTATATTTTATGGAGAAAAAGTGAAATGTGAGAAAAATATCTAGAAAAAATGGTGAAAGATTAAAGAGGGAAACAAAATGATGGTTGTGAAGCTAGTTGAGTTGGTTAGGAGAATCTAATTTTGAACACATGGCAGAGCATTTTTTTTTTAAAAAAAGAACTTCATAAGATTAAATCAAATCATGTGCTAGTACATCAGAAATAATCAAAGGAGGACTATCTATCCGCCCTAATTGACCAGGCACAAAATATGACGCCCTTGCCAAAACATGGGCAACAAAATTTGCTGATCGCGGAACATAAGAGAAAAGACAACGACCGAATTATCTTTCAAGAACTTTCTAGTCATTAATGACGATGTCAAAACTCAAATCATCCAAGCTATCATTATTAAGGGCATTAATCACCCCAAGAACATCAGATTCCACTACCATTTAGTCTACACCAGAGCTTTTTAAACAACTAAGGGCTTCCCTAGTGCCAATGGCTTCAGCAACTAAAGGAGTAAATAAGCCTGTCAGCGAGCCTTGAAGACCCGCTACAAAGCTTCATGTTTCATCCCTAACCACACAGCCGTAGCCCACTTTACCTTCGTTGGGGAATATTCATGCGTATACATTGCACTTTTTTATCCCAGCCTATGGCTTTTGCCATCTAGAATTTTGTGACAGCGATCAGGACCATTGCTGACTTATTTGATTTCGAGCTTCTTTCCAATCTAGTAGGTTGCGCTTTTCTTATTAAACCACTTCGACACTCGGCTGCTGCTTGTTATTCCATACATGATTGTTACGATTAAGCCAAATATACCATAAGAGCATTGCTGCTGAATCTAACTGATCATTCGCACATTACCTTCACTACACCAAAATACGCGAATTGTCACAGTTATAAACCGTGACAAAACATACTTGTCACGGTTTAAATATGTGACAAAAACTGAGGTAGCCCAAATCGACTTAGCAATTGTGCATACATTTAATGTAATACCCCGTAATTTAATTAGCGTAAATTAGACACAAATTAACCTCGATTAAGTGAAATTTTTAAATACTTTAAGAATCTTGATTAATTATGGACTAAGTTGTAAAATTTTATAAGTTTAGTATGGACTGAAATATAAAATTGTAAATATTCAGAGTTAAAATAATAAAGTTATGAAATCTCATGGTGAAATATTGTAATTAAATAAAAAGTTAGATTTTTTTAAAAAGTGACCTAGTTGGTCACCTTTCCTTTTATCTTCATTCTTCATCCTTCTTCCATTATTGCCGAGAGAAAAGAAAAAGAAAATAAATATAGGTATTAAGGTTACTCTTTATAAATTGGTCATCAAAACTTCGCTGAATCGAATCGAGCCTTAAGGGAAAGTTGTTCTATACGTCGAGGGCTATGCAAAGGTATACGAATTTTAGAATTTTTTTGGTTAGGGCTCGGGTTATCATCTCAAACTTCATTCTTTGAGACTAAATATTTTGAGGTATGAGTTAATTATGATTTCTTGTGTTTTAAATTTTAAAAAAATAATAAATATTGCCTGAGTATGTGATTGTGCATGTGTAAGTGTCTATATTGATTATTGATTTATAATTTATGATAACCAAGTATATGTGTGTAAATAATAATTTGCAAGCTTGAATTTAAAATATGGAGTGGTACATATTTGTTCATTGTTCAAGTAAATAATAACATATTTTGGCCACTGTTTTGGTTAAATCTGGGTAGATTGGTAATGAGAAAAGTGAAGTACCAAGTATGTATTTTAAAATATAGTTCAATACCTAACTTATGGCTTTGGAATCACCTAAAAAAGATAAGAAATGAATTTTTGGTAAATTTTATAAGATTGATGTGCTGTATTGATTCCTACGCGAAAATCTTGAATATTTTTCTTAAATATTCCAAAGTCTACTCTATAATTTGGATAAATTCATTTGCTTAATGAACTGGGCTTTTATGTTAATATTTGATGATTAATAATCTTAATGAAGTTACTATTGGAGGATATTTAATGAGGATAATGATGTTTTATGGTTTATAAAACCATGAGCATGTGATTTGTAACAAGATATGCCATTATACTTGATATATACATGTTGTTTACTATACATGACATATCCCTTAGATGTATAGATGTTGTATATTAATGAAATTAATTAATTGATGAATTATATACATCAAGGGACATGTATAAAAATTTATTATAGTTATATGGCATAAATTGTTTCAAAAGTTCATTTGTTAGCATGTTGTGCATATTGTGCATCATCATTACGTCAACCGAATACTTGGAGATCTTTGACAAGTTTGGACTATTCTTATGGCCTATCATGTGGGCATATAATTCGTATATATGATGTCGAAAGTTTCTTATGATCGTTGTAACATTCTGGATGTGATATGATCCTGTGATGGATCCGATTATGATTCTATCGTGGCCTTTTAATGATGAAGGGAATATGTATCGATTAGTACTTGTCGGTGTGAAAACAAGTAGGGTTCGGTGCCTTGGGTTGAAAATCCCTAAACCCCCGGAGGACAGCAATGAGGTCGGCTGTCTAGAGCCAGCGGTGAGTAGCCCGGAAATCTAAACCTCGGCAAAGCACTTGTGATTCTGTGACATGATATGGTTGGATGTGTGGTCCAATTCTATAACGATATGATGATGATCTTTTATGGACCAGATAATGTTATATCGTAATTATGTTCGATTTATTCTATGGACAGTCAGGCTCGTTCTTATTCTTATGATTATGGTTCGGCCCAACTTTGGTATCTCTTGGGGGCGGTCAGACCCATTCTTATTATTATTATGATTCAGTTCGGCTTCAAGATTTTTTGATGACGTGGTATGATAGTTGACACAAGGGAGGTAACCTGCATATGCACGTACATGCATTGTTTTATCGATTTATGGTTAAATTGCTAATTACGTATTGAACATAATATTTCCTATTATTTCTCTCCCTACTGAGTTGTGAGCTCACCTCGTTTTATGTAAACAAATTCAGGTATCTAGGAGTCGGATAAAACTGAGGAAGTGAATGGGCCGAGAACGAAGTAGAGGATCTCTGATACCGACTCATTCTTGTTATACATGTGTGTATATGGCAAGTCACGGCTAGCCTAAGTTGTTGTTCACTTTAAACTATGTGTTGACATGGTTTGTATGCCACTCGGATTATATGTACGTGTATAGATGTGTGTTACACTTATGTTTTAGATTATCACCCACAGCTTGAGTATCGTTTATTCCATGCTATGTGATTTTCTTGGATTTATTATTTCATTATTTATTTTAGACCTACTTTAGCTCATCTAAGGTGGATTAGTAACGCTCCAGGTCTTAATTACATGTGTTATCCTACTAGTTAAGGCGGGGGTGTTACATTTAATTAGTGAATGGAAATCAGATTCCACTGCGTTACTGCTCATAGGATAGAAGATATCTACTTCTACTTGTTGTGACCGGAGGGTAGAGAGTGATGGCAAACAACAAGAGAGACTGAGCATTTGTTTGTTGGAGATTAGAGAAAATGACAAACGAAAGTCCTATAGTGCAAGTAGGAGAGATCGTCAATTTCCAAATTGTTTCCATCTTTCTTTAATTCAAAACCCAACTATTTTCTCTCTCTTATTTAAAGTTTTAATTCAAATTGAATTTATTGATTTTTTTCCAATTTTAATTTCCCAATCACATTAAACTTCAACTTTTTATTTTTATATAAAAACTTGTTCTCTACCCCTAAAATCATTCATAGAACGTAGAGAATATATTAATATATTATAAAGATTATTATAGAAGATTCTAGAGACAGAAAATTCACATATACTTTCCTCCTCCATGTACAAGTTGCCAAGCGGCCAAATAATTGAAGACAAGGCAGTGAAAATCGTGCAATCGTGTTGTACAAGGCAGTTCGAACATCATAATTAGAGATGTTCTCTAGCTTTATTTTTAGTTTTATATAGTTTGTATTCGAATAGTTTTTTTTTTAATGATGAATTATTATTTTATTTTCTTGCATTCATTAATTAATATGTTTGGCTCTTTTAAAGGGAATAGATGAAACCACCATGGATATGATGTGTTTAATTTAATTCTAATTATTTTTTAAATACTCATCCTAAATTAAAATAAATTTTGAACTTACCATTATTATACCGCATGTTTTCTTCTAGTATTTTAATTTTTGTTTTTTAAAATAAAAGAATGATCTCTTTTGATCTCCATAATGGGGGATGCGTGATATCTATTTTTATTTACATTAGTTTTAAAGAAAGAATTAGTAGTTTTGGACTTGTTTTAATGGTAAGGTAAGAATATTAAATATATAATTGTATACTTTTATTTATGTTCATGCTGGTGGATTCTTTTTCCTTATGGAATTGCTTTTTATTAATTAATTGCTCGTTTTAATTAGTTTAGTTTGATTTTGGTCCTTATTTTAGATTATTATAAAATCAAATTCAATGACTTTTAATCTCGAGTTCTTAAAATCATGAATTTCAACAAACTTCCATACCTTTAATGTATTGTCGGTTAAATCGATTCGTACTTATTCTTTATACTACTATAGTGATTTTCAAGTACAATTTTATACATTTAAGTGTTGAATAAAATGACGACTATTAAATTCTAAAATTCCTGCATAAATCAACGGGACCAACAAAAACCACCATCTCGCTCTCCCCTTTCTTTGGTACTTAATTTTTTCTTAGGGTGGTGTTATTTACACATCTCATATTTGTTACAAATACCCCCCCCCCTAAGGTAAATTTATTATCTCTAACACCTCCTAAGACCCGCCTAATGAGGGGAGAATGCAATCACATACACTTTTTTTACTTAGGGAGAATTTATTGGTAAGAATTCGTATAACATCAGGCAATGGAGTGTTGGAGTGTTTTTCAAATAAGATTCTTCTAATGAGAGAAGAGTGGAACTCACATAAACTCGACTCAAATGGGGAGAGAGTGTTCCAAGCACTCGCTTAACATCAGACAATAAAAGAAAGTGTTTGTGATAAATAAATGAGATGTTAAAAAGTGTTTGTAGTTAAATTTTGAAAGAGGTGTTTGTAATACATTTGAAGGATGTAAATAATTTATGGGGTTGGGTGTATAATACCTTTCTTTTAGGATGCCCAGGAACTTTTTGGTCAATTAAGGAAAAAATGTTAGAATCTCATAGGTAAGGACAAAGTACCAAAATTAATAGATAAATTCAAAGACCCAAGTGGGATAGGAAAAATGATAAAGGGAATAGAGATGATGATGATGATAGAGATCATACTAAGAAACAAAAAAAATAATGTATAGGAAAAAAAAAGCCTTCAATTACAATCCTTGTATAAGATCATATATATATATCTCAAGTCAAATCTAAATCCATTACATAATAGTAAAATAGAGGAAGTTCCTCCATAAATACTACGTTAATTATGCCATTAATTATCATAAGTTTAATTTTTTTTCTTTTAATTAGTTAATTGTTAGCCATTTTTCACCTTCTTCCTCTTCTAATTATTTTTAATGATGCGATCGTTTCCCTTCCACAAATCAAAAGTTTGAAGTATAATATTCATCTATTTATTACATAATAGTAAAATGGAGAAAGTTCTTCCATAATTACTATATTAATTATGCAATTAATTACCAAATTTCCTCCTTTAATTAATTCACTGTTAGCCATTTTTCATCTTTCTCCTCTTCTTATTATTTTTAATGCTGCAATCATTCCCTTCCACAAATCAAAAGTTTGAAGAATAATATTCACATTAAATGTAGTCATTTAATTGTATAATTTGATTATTCGGTTTCTCTTACCATTGCTTATTTATTTTCCAAAGTCACCGTTAAAAATGCATCGAACATATAAACAAAACATTTATAATAATGTTGCAGGATAATTAATGTTTGTGTTAATACTCTGAATTAAATCAAATTTGAGTATCCATAAATAGTTCTAATATAATAATACTTGTTTTTCAAATTTAATTTGACTTAGTAATAATTTGTGGAACAATTATGTAAAGATTAAATAATACAACACCCGCACATCGAGTGAGATACAAACTAGTAGATAAAGACATTGTAAGGATTCTTCTTGATGTGGAATAGATAATATTTTAAGGCTTAATCGGCAAATTTGAGTCTTAAAAACCAAGTAAAAAAAACAGTGTTAATGTAATTTACTTCTAGTGACCCTTTGAACTTTCTAGTGCAACAACTTCTATTCATTATTGACCCCTTTTGAATAAGAAAAAATTGCGCTTGTTAATATGATGCAAAACCGTGTTTCCTTTTCACTTATCGTTAGTGTCTTTTCTTTTTTTTCTATAAAATATTCCTACATTACATCGAATTGGTATTAAACCCTACTTGCAGGTGAGAGCTTACCTCTGACACAAGGGTGTTTGTATTTGGGGTCTCCACTTCTTGGGAAGAGTTCTAAGAATCTTTCGAATCTTGTCTTCATTTGAATATTCCTTTCCAAGAAGATCTAAAGCATTAGTGATAATAGAGAACCTACTATACATAGAAGCAAGTGATTCATTAGGCTCCATTTTAAAAAGTTCATAATCATGAACGAGCATATTAATATTATCATATCCTTGACTTGTGAAGTTCCTTCATAGGCAACTTCTAATTTATCCCAAATTTCTTTGGCGGTTTTACAACTAGAAATTTTGTTATATTGATCTATAGTTCAAGCACAATGTAGAGCATTCAGGGCTTTAGCATTAAATTGGATTTTCTTAATATCATTCTCATCATATTCGGAAATAGATTTAGAAGTGACTAAACCATTTGCATCGGTTTTGGTAATCTTATAAGGTCCAATAAGTGTAACTTTCCATTGTTCAAAATCACTAACTTGAAGGAAAGTGCTCATACGGCTTTTCCAATAACTATAGTTTTTGCCATCAAATAGTGGTGGTCTAGTGGTGGAAGAACCTTCGTTAATTCCGGTTCCTTGATAAATAGACATGATCGTAAACTCTAAGATTTTCAAATTAAAACAAGAGTATAACCTCTGATACTAATTGTAGGTCGGAAAATACCCTAGAGGGGGGGTGAATAGGATTTTTGAAACTTAATTGTATTTTTAAAAACAATTTAAAAATATTGTGTCTATATATATATATATAGCAATCAATAACAAAGGTGATTTCAAGCACAATGAGCAAATAGTATAATATAATAAAGCAAGAGATAGAAAGATAGAACCGATCAAAGTTGAAGAATTTTTGTCCACACGGTTCGGCTTGTTGCCCCTAGTCCGCGCTCGGTTAGTTCCCCGAGAAATTCCACTATAACCGATCTCCTTTCGGGTGAAGACCAAACCACTACAAGTGTATTCTTCTCACACACTCTTATAAGTATTGAAAACACATTCAATACTTTCACAAGAATTCCCTCTTGTTAATTCTATGAGATACACTTCTCACAAAAATGATTTGAACATGTTTTTGGTGACAAACACCAATGTACAATAGCTCTCGTGTATATCAAATTACAATTGAAGCTCACACTAAGAGATATCAAAATTGATCAATGAATATAAGCTCAATGAATGAAAAGATTGATCAATAACTTAGCTTTCAAACTTGAATAATGTGAATATATGAAATAAAGGATTGTATTATCATTCAAGTGTGTAGAAATGAGTCTTAGAACTCATATAAATAGGTGGAAAAAGTTTGTAGCCGTTTGTGGTGGATGTATAAAATAATGGGGCAAAAAAGCACTTTTGAAAAAGTTCCAACGGCTAGTTTTACTCAAGGGAGTCGACTCCCTGAGCCTTGAGGGAGTCGACTCCATGGCATTCCTTGAGGGAGTCGACTCCATGGCATTCCTTGAGGGAGTCGACTCCAGCAATATCATGGAGTCGGCTACATGGCACTGGTTTGGGGAGGTTTTGTGCAATTTTCCAACTTTTGCATTTTGGTTCCAAAATCAATTTCAATGCATGGGGAATGTTAAAAATATGTTTCTAAGATTTCTAATATAGTTTTTGTGCCAAAAATCATTTATACAAAATTATAGATAATTTTTCGAGATGACTAGATTTCGGTAAAATACGTTTTTAGAGGTAAAACTAGTTTTGATCAATCTTGACATGGCTAGAGCATTTCATGAACTATATAAATGATCAATGATATCTTTTACATAAAATCTAAGCACTCACTCAATTTATAAATGCTTCGAATCTTCGTGATGCTTGATTTTCTTGAGCGTATCTTCACTTGATTGAAGTTCTTGATTCTTTCTTGTTCTTGTTAGCTTGTAGAGCATATTGAGATCATTCTTGACATTGTATAGCACTTGTGAATTTCTAAATTTGATATCTTGTGAATGAATGGCATTTGCAGAGCTTGTGTGAGAATATGATTGCTTCGGTTTGAAGTTATACTTAGACGGAAGATATTTCGGTTAAAGTGGCTATTATCAATGAACAACCGAGTTAAATAACACCATATTAACTTATTGTAATTATCAAAATAAGATTAATTGACTTTAAGGTCAACAATCTCCCCCTTTTTGATGATGACAATAGAGTTAATGTGTGTTTATAAAAAGATAGTAATTATAAGCATATAAAAAATATGCTCCCCCTAAATTGGTGCATAGATAAAAATATACAAACAATTATTGAAAAGAGAAATGCTTGCATTGATAAGATTAATTTGAAAAGAACTTAAACAAAATAAACAAACTTAGTAGTTCTTGAACAAGCATAAAATAAACAAACATAGCATAATAAAACAAACGGTAAAATAAATGAGTGTGTACCATTATCACTCATGACACACACACATGCTTCTCCCCCTTTTTCTTCATCAAAAAGGAGGGAATCACTCTTGTGGAGGAGGCGGCGGTGGCGGTTGATACCATGGCATCCAGCCCGGAAAGATGTAGTCCGGATGGTAGTGTTGAAAAGCCGTTTCAAGTCGATTAAACCGATGGTGCATTTCTTGACGAGTGTTGGTCAAGTTGATGTTGAGGTTGTTGATGGCATCCATAATTTGATTATGGCGGTTCATAGCTCTTGGTTGGCGAACAGGAGAGTGGTGTGGTGAATCTTGGTCTTCTTCTTGTTCGTCTTCCTCGTCGTTATCGGATTGCTCAATGTCATTTGGATCGTTAGGAATCCACCGACCATTTTCCAAGTGATAGTGCATGAGATGAAATGATCGTTCCGAGTACATATCATGCTCCGATAGTTCATAGCCATCCGTCTCGTCATCTAAAGGAATATCAAAGTGCTTGAAAAGACGAGTCAAAACCATATCATAACCGAGTCCTCTATTTCCATGGCTCATGATCTCATAAATTTTATCAAAGATTAGGCTAGCAAAATCAAGTTTATGAAGACTATGGATTGCCCAAGTAACGAAAAGATCAACGTTGGTCACTTTGGAGTGACTACCCATTCTAGGCAAAATGCAATAAGTCAAGATGTGGTGAATGAGACGAGCATGAAGAGTAAGCATAGCAACCGTGATTCTATCATCCCAATTTCCTCCAACATTTCTAAAGCGCCTTTTTAAAAGAGGAGAAATAGCATTTTGTCGGGTGTAACCAAAAATACCTTCAAAATTTGAAGTAACGATAGTGGTATTTTGCCGATTAAATCCAAAAATACGAGCAATATCATCTTTTGAAAATGTAATTAGAGTCCCTTTAACAAATGTTCTAAGAAGGGATCTATCCACTTCGCCTTCCGGGGTGATTGGGTGATGTAAATTAGCATAAAATAGTCTCACCAACCTAGGATAAATATCCTCTCTTATGCATAAGAAATTGAGAATTCCTTGTCTACGAAATACATGAGTAATACGTAACTCATTATCAGAAAATAACACTTGATCGAAGAGTTTACCTTCAATTATGGCTTGATTTGCAAAGTCATTGTGAAACCGGGCTTCAAGTTCATGGGTGAGGATGAGAGGAGGCATATCACCTTGCCCCGGTTGAGGAACATTCTCCGGTTCCCTAGTACGTCTCCTTGTATTCCTTCTTGAGTGAGATGCCATAGAAGTGTGAAATGGTGGGTTTGAGGGTTTTGAAAAATTTGAAGAAAATTTGAAATTTTGAAATTTTGGAAGTATAAAAATGAAGTGAGGTTGAGGAAATAAGGTTTAGATGGATTTTTATATGGATTTTGAGAGGAAATTTGTAGAAATTTGAGTTTGAAAGTAGAGATTTGAATTTTGAAATGAGGGTTTGGTGTCGAGAGAGAAAGTAGTGATTTTGGTTGATTAAGGATAGATTATGAAAGATTTATGGTGTATAAATGATGGATAGATGATTTAGAGTAATTATGTAGTAAAGATCTGAAGTAATTTGAAATTTTTGAAGGTTGAGAGGTGTACAAATGGAGAAAATTCATGGGTTGTGAAGATGGTGAAGAAGAAGTGTATATAAAGCTGCTGAGTCGACTCAGTGAAAATGAAGGGAGTCGACTGGGTCAGGGAGTCGGCTCCATGGGTACATGGGGAGTCGACTCCATGGGCATTTTAACATGGATTTGTCAATTTTTCACAAAAAAAAGATTTGCTTGCTAATCCAACATTAATTAAGTATACTACAACATTAAAACATTTGTTAAATATCATAATAACATGTAAAATTAATACAATTAAAATTAAACAAAAATTTAAAATAAATTAGTATAAATGATGTATGCTTAAGCATAAGCTTTATTAAATTCTTTTTATGAACTTTTTGGAATAAACTAGATATCACAAGCTCTAGTCATACCAAGTTCACGTCGAATAGTACAAAAGCGGTCATCCGAAAGTGGTTTAGTAAAAATATTCGCAAATTGCGATTCGGTGCCAACGAATTCAATATCAACATCGTCTTTTTGCACATGATCACGAATAAAATGATATCTTATCTCAATGTGCTTAGTACGTGAGTGTTGTATGGGATTCTTGGTCAAGCTTATAGCACTTGTGTTGTCACATTTTATGGGAATGTGGCTAAGACTAATTTCAAAGTCCTCTAGTTGTTGTTTAATATACAATGTTTGTGCACAACAACTTCCGGCCGCCACATATTCGGCTTCGGCTGTTGAAAGGGCCACCGAATTTTGTTTCTTACTTGACCAAGATACTAGTGCGTGTCCTAGAAAATGACAAGTGCCACTAGTGCTTTTCCTATCGATTTTGCAACCGGCAAAATCTGCATCGGAATAACTAATTAAGTCAAAATTATTTTCTCTTGGGTACCACAAACCCAATGAGCTAGTACCGGAAAGATAACGGAATATCCGTTTTACGGCAAGTAAGTGTGATTCTTTAGGATCCGCTTGGAATCGTGCACAAAGACATACACTAAACATAATATCCGGTCTAGACGCCGTCAAATATAATAGGCTACCAATCATACCTCGATATTTCTTCATGTCCACACTTTTACCTTTCTCGTCTTTGTCAAGTTTCAATGTTGAACTCATAGGAGTGCTCATGGATTTGGCTCCTTCCATGTCGAATTTCTTTAAAAGCTCCTTCACATACTTCTCTTGATTAATGGAGATGCCTTCTTTGCATTGTTTCACTTGTAATCCGAGAAAGTAATTCATTTCTCCCATCATGCTCATTTCAAATTCCTTTTGCATACATATGGAAAATTCCTTACACAAATTCTCGTTAGTAGAACCAAATATAATATCATCAACATAAATTTGCACAAGTAGCATATTATTGGCATGATTCTTAATGAATAAGATAGTGTCTACCTTGCCTCTAACAAATCCATTATTAAGCAAAAATGAACTTAATCTATCATACCATGCTCTAGGTGCTTGTTTCAAACCATATAAAGCTTTAGACAATTTAAAT